>CATIWQ010281249.1:0-38904 GCA_949673415.1 Euphorbia schlechtendalii | reverse complement strand
CCTAGACTTAGAAAATTCATTTCATGTGTTACTCTATGGTGAATTATTGAATATTAGGGCATCTAGACACGTATTTGTTGAAGTTATCTAGTGTACAAAATATTCTTGATGATTTTGCATGTTTTTCTCTGCTAAACTTATGCATAGGAATATCTTTATATTTTTCATCTTCTCTAGTCTGTTCATACATCTATCTATTCATTCGTCTATCATCCAACCCCTCTAATAAAATTCCCTATTTTCGTTTACCCCGTAACTCTAGTTGGTCTTTAGAACCGAATTCCTTCCCTGTGGGATCGAAGGCACTAGTGCTCTAATTTTTACCTGAGTCACCCTTTACGGGTTTTAAACTCGGCGAACTTTTATAATTATTTTTTACAAAGAAAGGTCCTAATTATTGCCCAGTTAGCCAAGTGCTAATTGATGGACTAACTTCTAACATTTTTCTATTTTTTTGTATACTACCTTTCCTATTTATTTCTTTTACCCCTAAACGAGGTAGCGCTTGAGCCTATCTTTGTTAATTGAGTTGACGAATTCATTCCCATTCACGTCCATGATCTTGGTGGCTCATTCGTTTAGCATCTTTTTCACTATGTAAGGACCTTCCAAGTTTGGACGAAACTTCCCCCGAACATCCACATTCGATGGTCTCATTTTCTTCCAAAACTAGGTCTCTCGCCTTCAAAGGTTGATTTCTTGATTTGACCCGTTATTGTACGACCTAGCCATGCTTTGTTGATACATTTATAGGTGGTCCAATGCTTTTAGATGCTATTCTCAACTGCTCGAATCTGGCTCTTGCCCAATCTAATTCCTTTAATCTCGCTTCGAGGGCTACTCGAAGAGATCTCACTTCCATTTCAACTGGTAGGACTGCTTCCATCCCATATACTAATGAGAATGTTGTTTGATCAATAGGAATTTTAATGCTTGTTCTGTATCCCCATACTGCAAATGGCAGTTTATCAACCCAATCTCTGTAGGTGATAACCATTTTGCTCAAAATTTTCTTAATTGATTTATTGGCTGCTTCTACTGCTCCGTTGGCTTGCGGTTTGTAGGGGGATGATCAATGATGCTCGATCCCATATTTCTCTACCAAATCTGCTGTCACTCCTTGGAACTAAACCCCATCATCTGATATGATGTGATGTGGGATACCATAGTGGGTGAAGATATGTGTTTCTATGAACTTGGCCATCTTTTAGCGGTGACATTGGTGTAAAACTCGGCCTCTAACCATTTCAAATAGTAGTCGACTACTACAACAATAAACTGATGCCCATTAGTTGAACTAAGTCAAATTTTGCCAATGATATTGATGCCCCACGTTGAGAATGGCCAAGGAGTAGATAAGCTATGTAGTTCGGATGGGGGTAAGTGACTGATATCTCCATAAATCTGGCATTCATGACATTTTCTTACTTCAGCCACACAATTTGAGACCATTGTTGTCCAAAAATAGCCTTAGTTCTGAATTTCTTCGCAAGTGCCAACCCATTCATGTGGGGTCCACAATCTCCCGCATGCGTTCGTCAGATAACCAACAGTGCCTCTTTTTCAATGAGGCATCTTAGCAATTAACCTTTAGATGTGCGTTTGAACAAATCTTCGTCGACTTATCTGAATTGTATCGCTAAACGTCGCAAAGAAGTTCATTTTGAGTCCGTTGCTTCCTTTGGATATTCTCCAGTTTGCAAAAATTTTTTGATGTCCAAGAACCAACTTCCTATCGCTTGTTCATCTTCGATTTCCACTAAGAGATAATAGAAAGGTTCTTTGGCTGTCTGAAGGATAACTGTTTACTAGTTGAGCCTGGGGACCTTCCCACATTGATGCCATTGTAGCGAGTACACCAGCCATTTGGTTTTCATCCCTTGTTACGTGTTTGAAAACACATCTCGTGAACTTTTGGGAGGCTTTCCAGATTACTTCCACATAAGGATGAAGTGATTCTTCTCTGATTTCCCAATCTCCAATAACTTGTTTGATGACTAGAGCAGACTCCCCAACTATTGAAACTTCTTTTGCCCGTTCTTTCCTAAGGGTTTCTAATCTAAATAGAAAATCTTCATATTCTGCATTGTTGTTCATTACTGGAAACTCCAATCTTTTTGAAAGTGGTATGACTTTGTTGTGCGGGGTTATCAGGATGACACCTAGGTAAGCTCCACTTTTATTCATCGCCATTGAAGAACATTTTCCATTCTGTTTGGGTCTCTTCTATGAGTGTTAATTGTTCATCTGGGAATTCAATATCCTCAATGTAATTGGCTTCTAGTGGTTGATTGGCTAGAAATTCTGTGACTACTCATCCCCTGATTACTTTCTTGGTTACGTATTCGATATCGAATTCTAATAATAGTAGTAACCATCATGAGTGATTCTCGATGTGTGTTGGTGATTGGCATAGGTATTTCATCAGGTTGATCTTTGCGACTGCTTGGATTCTGTAGGATTAAAAGTAGTGGCGTAGCTTCCTTGTTAGCTAAACCATCGCTGTGCAAATTTTCTCCACCAGAGTGTAGCGCGACTTATATTCAAGCAATTTTTTGCTTAGGTAGTAGACCACATGCTCACTCCTATCTTCATGTTCTTGTACAAGCATTGCCCCAACAGATAACTCCTCGATGACCAAGTAGAGGATCAAGGGTTTCCTGGGCATTGGTGGGTGGAGGAGTGGTGGGTTTATCAAATATTGCTTGATTTTGTCAAAAGCAATCTAACATTGGTTGTTCCAAACCACTAGTTGGTTTTTTCTTAATAGCTTAAATATCGGTTCGTAAATTGTGGTGAGCCTAGCGATGAATCTGCTTACGTATTATAGGGACACTAGAAATGAACAGATTTCTTTCTCTATTTTTGGTGCAGGCATTTCCTTGATGGCTTAGCTTTTATCAAGGTCCATTTCAATTCCTTTCTAGCTGACTATATGGCCCAGAAGTTTCTAGGAAGTTACCTCGAATATACACTTCTTTGGGCTTAGACATAGATTATACTTTTCGATACTGGTAAGAAATATGTCTAAAATAGTTAGGTGCTCTTCCTTGGTGTGGGATTTGACGGGCATATCATCCACGTAGACTTCAACCTTTTAGTGAATCATATCATGAAGTAAGGTTGTCATGGCTCATTGGTAAGTTGCCCCGGCATTTTCAAACCAAATGGCATCACTTTGTAATAGTAGACACCCCATTTCGTGATGAAAGCAGTTTTGACCTTGTCCCTTATGACCATTAGGATCTGGTTGTAACTTGAAAAGCCTTCCATAAAGGAGTACATAGCTACCCTAGCTGCATTATCTACCAAAACATCTATGTGGGGTAGGGGGAAATCATCCTTTGGGGAGGCTTTGTTCAAATCCCTAAATTCTACACAGACTCTAACCTTATCATCCTTCTTTGCAACTGGGATGATATTCGCTAACCATGTCGCGTATTCGACTACTTTGAAGAACTTAGCCTCGATCTGCTTTGCTAATTCTACCTTAACCTTTTCTGGCCATTCAGGTCTTAAGCGATGCAACTTCCTCTTGACTGGTTTAATTCGAGTGTTAGTTGGGATATGATGTTCCGCAATCTGTCTGTCCACACCAGGCATGTCATCGTTTGACCAAGCGAAGGCTACCACATGACATCTAAGTACATTTATTATCTCTCTTTTTTTTTGTCAAGAGTCAAATAATTGGAAATTGTCACCATTTTTTGTGATTCGTTCGTACCCAAGTTAACTTCATTTAATGATGTGTCATGTATGTTAAAGATGTTAAGTGTATGATCATATGAATGCATGGTGCCATCTAGCAGAACACTATACAAGTAAGCAAAATTGTTGCATTTCATTGGATGGGCCTCATAGGCAAAATTGTCAAAAACATCGAAAATGTTCAAAATTACATAATTATTTTTCCTCCTCCACATGCGGAGGGTCTTCACTTGTCTTGATAGGTTTGCAGGGATTACTTCTTCTTCTAGGGTGGTTTGAGCAAGCTTCTCCGCTAGGAGTTTAACTGTATCAGATACAGCCTGATCTCTAGTATCACCTTCCTTCTTCATCAACTTGTTGATGGCCTTCATAAATGCCCCGACAGCATCCTCAAGTATCTCCTCCTTCTTGGGTTCGGACTGGTCTCTCTCAGCTGGGGTCGTCTATAGGGTAAGAATTGGCTCTTCTTTAGGTAGCAAGGGCTCTTCTGACCTCTTCCCCATATAAAATCGAAGGCTCGGGCTCCCCTAAGTATGCCTTGCTCCCTTCGATCTCACAGATGCTCACCATGTTGAAGAATAGGGGTCTCTTATACTTATACATATTCTGGTTTGGGGTGAAGCCCAAACCTAGTCTAGGTGTGACAAAAATTAGATTGATGGCTATGATAATTCGTTGATGGTGCTTACCCAAACCTCTCCCTGGGATAAAACCCTATTTTTTCATCAGAGCCTTCCTAGGGAAAAAGCGGTACCTCTTTGGAGCTCTACACTCCTTCTTTTCTTCGGTGGTCCCTGCCACCTTAAGCCCTTATGCCTCTCTTTCTTCAAACACAGCAGTTGCCATGACTGACTCCTCATCTGCCTTGATAGTTACTAGTTGCTCATTATGAATGAGCTTGATCTTCTAGTGTAGGGTAGATGGGACTTCCCCTAGTGCATAAATCCAGGGTCGGCCTAGCAGTAGAGAATCTGTCACTGGAATATCTAGTATAGTGAACTTAACTTTGGAGGTCACACCTCCTGCAGTGACTTCTGCTTCAAAAATCCCAACCACAGCCATTTAGAATCATCGTAAACCCGAATTACAGTGTCAGACTTGGCTAGCATGTCTGCTTGCAGTCTCAAGTGGGGTAGGGCTTTAAGTGGGCATAGGTTTAATGTTGACCCGTCATCAACCATCATGCAGGGGATTGCTCGATCAAAAATTTGCACTTCGATAAAAAGTGCCCTGTTGCGTATTCCGAGCTCATGCAGTAACTCTGACTAATTGAAAGTTATAGTCGATAGTTGGCGGGGAGTAATCCCTTCCCCGATCACAATGCACATTTCCACTACTGATGCCATGGGCATCGTAGGCATCTTCGTCGGTTTTTTCACCAACCCCATCCTGTACTTCTAAGATATTTCAAACAAAAACTGCTGAATTTTTCTTGAATCCCCTTTAGATTGTTTACTAGGAGATTGACATCCAGTTCATCTTCGTCTACCTTTGGGGGGAGTGATGGCTCAAGTTGTTCCCTAGCGATTTCATCAGGATTAGGGTTATTGAGCTATACGACCTCTTCTCTCTGGAAGAACCTTCCACTACTAGTAACTCTCAATACCACTTCTTCGATTACCCTCGTTTGAGTAGGAGTCACCCACTGGTATTGATCATACCCATCGTTAGATTGGACCCAAGATGCTTTCGACTAATAAGTGTCTTGATTGATGGGTTTCTTCCCATAGACGATATTCTCACCTTCAACTGAGGCTCCCTCGTCTGTCTTCCTCTTTCTTCTGGACTTAAGTACATAGGCATCCAGATTAATTGGTGCCTTCACCGGTGTTTTCCATAATCTACTTCCCCACATTTCCTCGGGACTAGGCCCTTTCTACTGAGCATACTTCTACTAGTTGATCCTCCTCCATGCTTTACCCTTCGTCAATTAATGCATTTACTCCTGGCTTGGACCTCTTTAGCATTTCAAGGACCAAATTAGTAGGTATCCCTGACCCTAAAGTAAGAACATTGCGAAGCCCTACTACTTGCTCTCTGTCGAGGTGATTGGCATGATATGACAGCTCATCAAAACCTGGGATCACTAACCTTGATAGGCGGTGGTGCTTCCAGTTGCATGCCCCTTCTATCAATAACCAAACGCCATCTTGCTTGGCCGGTCTCGTAGTCATCACCACATAAATGAGCATCCACGGCTTTAGATAACTCATGAACGGTTCATCGTCCCTTTGCTTGCAAGCAAGTAGATCTAGCATGCCTTGTTTAGGAGGTTCTAGGAATGAAAATTCTGATTGGAATTCTACAGCGATACTGTTCCACATGCTTTTTACCTGCTCTGTTTGCAACTCATACCACTGGCTCACCACTAACGCTAATGAATAGAGAAATATCATTGCCAACATATTTAACGAAAGGCCTTGCACCTTGCATAAGGTGTAGAATTTGAAAAGATGGGAAGATGGCACGTCATTCCCATCAAACATGGATATGCCAGCCAAATTGAAGCTGGTTCACGAAACCTCCTTCCGACCTGTAACCTCCTAATTGATCGATTGTGACTCAAAAATCTCCATGACATTATCTGGGTCCATTATTGACTCGATCACCATCATGTATTGGTTGTACGCGCTGGGTGGTGCTTCTCCTGAAAAACCCCTCCCTACGCTAAGCGATGTAGGTTTCTTGCTAGTAAAAACCAATATCCCAGCTAGTCAACCTAAATCTCGCCTCTGAACCCATGGCGACCTGATTCTTCCTCCAACATCCTCAACACATGACCTGGATCAATTTCTGTTCTGACAATCATCACATATTCCCCAGGCTTTCAGATATGCATATCAGCACCTTCTTCTCCTCCATCCCGGAGTTTATCATTCCCACTTTCACCTCAAAATTTGGCAACAGGTTTATCTTGGTGCTAGGTTTAAGGGTTGGTTCATGGATAATTTTGTGATCCACCAATTTCTGAATGGCCTTCAGAAGTTCTTTATAGTTGTTTATTCTATGCCCCACAACTAGATGGTAATGGTAGAAATTTTTTTTATCCTCGGGTCTAGGAGGGATGTGCTCTTTCAAGCTCTCCATCTACTTGAGCTCCCGTAACTTAGTGAATAGGAACCCAAGATTGATCATGTAAGGGGAAATGCCATGGTACTCCTCCTTGGACAGTCTAACAGTAACTACTATTTCTTCCTGTACCAGTTGTACCGCAGGCTACTTTGACATGACCTGCACAGGGTTAGACTCATTCTTCTTATACCAGTGTTTGCTAGCAAGCTGCTCCACTATCTCATCCATAGCGTCGTAATGCTTTATCTTCTCCACCCGAACGAATATCTCCTAGTAGCTGTGAAAGGTCTCCAACCCAAGCCTTTTCCTATAAGCTGGCAGGGCGCCTTCCAAAAGCTTCACTATCATTTCTGACAAACTCAACCAAGCCTGTAACCTGACTTGCGTGGCCATCCAATGTACAAAGTAGGGTTTGAAACTCTCGCATGGCTTTTATTTTGTTACCTCCAAGTTTAGCATCGTGGTGACCATAAGGGTGTTGAAACCATAATGATTGACCATGGCCTAAGATAAACGTCGCCAATCGTAAGTTATGTCGACAAGGGAGATGATTGTACCACTCGTTAAAGGGACTTCCAAGAGTAATGATGAATAGCTTGGCCATCATGCGATCACTTATCTTCAAAGCCCTCATCATGTTCTAGTAATATGCAAGGTGAGCACGATGGTTTTTGGTGACTGCGTACTTTTCAAACTAAGGCATCGCAAAAGTTGGTGGCAGTGTATCCTCATCTCAAACTGCAGACTGGGCCGGGGACATGCCCAACTACCCTTATGCAAGGTGACCACCATGGGTAGCCAAGAATTACTACCATAGCTCACCATCTCAGGTTGCTGGAGGATGTTATTTCCTACTCTTGAGTAACAGCTGTGAGCACGGGGATTTCGCCCCTACTCGTGAGTTCGATGATGAAGTTGTAATTTATTTTCCCTTGCTGGTTTTTCACTTTTTATAAGGTCTTGAATACATCCGAAGGAAGCTTACTTTGTTTCTTTAAGCCTAAACCCTTTGTTTAGGCAATTTCAGCACAAAAAGCCCAAAGCAAAGAAGTAATGTCATTAACTACATCGCAATGTTGTTAACAACATTGCTAATGTTGAAAGGTATCGCGATGTCGTTAATGGCATCGCGATGTCGGTAACAACATTGCCAATATCGTTAATGACATTGCTAATGTCATTAATGACATTGACTTTTTAGCAAAACTAAAATTGCATTTTCTGCAATTTTTAGTAAAAAAGACTCATCTTTAGCCCGTAATTTTAGATTTTCTTGACTTTACACCATGGCTACATAATGCCATCCCACATGGGCATTAATGGGGGGAAGAAAATAATGAAAAAGACAAAAACAAGTAGCCTTTTTTCACTTTGGATTGAAGGGAGCTTTCTTACAAGAAGGGAGCTCACATTTAGCAGAAAAGGGGGTGGGGAGAAAGAGAGCTCAAATTTTCGTGTAAAAGATGCAAGTGAGAGTTCAAAGTGTTCTTGAGCAAGTTTGAGTGTTCTTGAGTGGTTTTTTTTTGAGTTTTTTGCATTAAGTTTAAATTTTAAGCATCCAACAACTTAAAGTTTTGGGTTATTTAGATCAAGTTCATGAAAAGGGCATGAACTTGGGTCACAAGGGTCCATTTGTTCATCTCTTAAGCAAATTTGAGGTTTAGTTCATCCTTTAAGTAAAGCTTGAGGTGTAGAGATCATTTAAGCAAACTTGAAGTTTGGAGATCACTTAGGTAATGCTTGAGGTTTAGACTTGAATGGAGAGTCTACAACATCTCTGTCACTTACTTGAAGGTTTCTACACCTTCTGAAACATCTACTTTGGCAAGGAATAGATCGCTTCCATAGCTTTTCGATAAATCACCAACCAACAACCAAATCCAGCCAAAAAGAAACAAGGAGAGCTTCCTGGAGGACTTTATGGACCTTAAAGAAAGTGGATTTATGACTACAGGGTAAGCCTCTGAGTTCCTAGAGTTTGTGCTTACATTAATATGCTTTTTTTTAAGTTTCATTTTCTTTTCTGTTTTTTTCATTTTCGCACACCAATCTGTTTTTCGGAAATTTTAGTATGATTTCAAATCTTTTTGAGTATTTTTTTTACATAAACATATTCTAAACATCTTGAGCTTTCCGGAATGATAAAGATCATCCAAATTGGTTAAATATAGCAAAAGTTATGATCGTTTGAAGTTTCGGATTTTCGGTTTGCTATTTCTATGAGTTTTCTGCAGGTCTGGAACCTCGATGTCATTAACGACATGACCTAATGTCATTAACAACATTGCAATATCATTAATGATATGGCCTAATTTATTTACAACATTGCCTTTGGAAGAATTCAATTTCGCTTCATTTTGCTCCATTTCGAATTGTTTAAGCCCAGAATGACCCACTGAGATCCTTCTAAGTTTGGAAATGCATCATTGGGGGTAACAAACCTCTAAATTGTAATTATTTAGGATTTATATATGATTTATTAATGTATTAATATGTTGAGTAAGGTTTGGAATAGCAACGAAAGAGCATCGGGCCATTCATATCGATATCGCCCTTCACGGGGAAGTCAGTAACTATATGGATGACATCGTTACCATTGTTAACCCAAACGATGGCTATGTTATGCATGTTCGGCCTAGATTTATGTTTCTAAATATTATTTTAGGTCACCCACACGAAGGGAACTCAAGTTCCCGGATAACCTACCCAACAATATAACATGCGGCATTTTCACTAATAAAAATGACCAACATAGTTGAAAATAAAAATGAACAATTTTCATGGAATAAGAACTTTGAAATCTCTGTTATTTTTACCTCGATCACACGGGTCTTGCCAAAATCCCAATCAAGTATACATGGTACACTTGGTACATATTTTTGTGGTGGAATATCCCCTGTGCTAACCTTTGTGATGCAGGTAGTTTAGGATAGATGTATGTTTGGGTTTAATTTCCTTCGGGTATTGTATTTATCAAATGTAATGGTTGTTAGATATCGATGTATTTAGGCAATTTGTAAATCACCCATCCCAATATGTAATTAATCCCGTAGATTAGGCGCATTTACTTTCCTACATGTTTACTTTCTTGCACTTTATTTACTACTTTCTGCATGCTTGCTAAATAACCAAAAACATAAGCTGAAAACATCTAGATTGAATTGAAATATCATAAGTGTGGTTTCCAAACGAGAATTATGTTAACTCATCCAAGACCCGAATCTCTGAACTCTGGTACCTCTTAGGCTTAACTGATCTAAGCTATACCAAATTTTCCCGAAGTTGATCCGGGTGGCGACTCTGAGTACTATAAGCTAGAGATCCTGATCTCGAGTCTATTAAGCTTCAAACTCACATTTTCAAGCAACATTTTCTTCGAGTAATGCATCTTTCGAAGCATGCTCCTTTTGAAAAACCCTCACGCCCCATCTCACAGGGTCAGCGCCTCGCGGAGTCTGCACAAGTAGAACATCGTCCGCTCACAGTGGCGACTCCGCTGGGGAATGTCTTTTTCATAAACTTAAAAGTTTAAAAGATTTTGGATCAATATCGAAAATTCGTTAACTGAGTTAAATCCACACTTACAATATTTCGAACAAAAGCATATGCATTAGATAGCTTAGCCTTTAAGATTAGGATGCCCTATTTTAACGAGAAGCTTGTGAAAGTATCATTTACGACCCCATGGTGACCAAAGATACTTAGCGGGTGGATCACGTGTTGCCATATCGCATGTACCTCCCTCATTCGCACCTATTTAAGGAGAGGCTTGGAGTATATCATAGTGCAACTAGAACCTTCTACATCAACAGCCCATGACCGAACTCATATAAGGAAACCATAAACACTTCCCTTAGGTTTACCAAAATAGATGCATCTTTTATGCAGATTCGCTCCTTAATACCTTACGGTGTTAAGATGATCCAAGCCTAGATTTAGAAGCCCAACCCTTACGAGCAGGAGACATAAGGTTGGAAGTGATGTGTTTAATGTTATGTGCTCATTTCATCACCATGTTTATTTTATGTAAAGCATTATGCTAATCATGAGTTGTTATGCAGACACAAATTATACACACACATATCATTACCCCAATATCACCTACCTAGATATAAAAAGACGTGATGAGACAACGTCACCTAGGGTTAGGGCCACCCATGGTTATGGTATTGCCTACTATGCACTCAAACCTCTCTTCGCTCGGAATCATGAACTTCTAAGAAAAAAGGGTATAACACACTGTTCTACCTGAACTCGAACCTAGAAGAAGTGACAAGACAACGTCACCTAGGGATAGGACTACCCATGGTTATGATAGTGCTTACTTGGCACTTGAGCATCTGTCTGTGTTCTCCACTTTTCTACTGATAAGTTTAATAACTTTTTCACGAAGAGTTTGGTATATATTAATGGTGCTAAAAACTTGTTCGCGTAAAGTATAGGTGTTGTCAGTACCTCTTATCAAACAGAAAAATGATGATAACTACAAGTATACAGTTGCGATGTAGCTTTAAAAGATATCGATCTCACAGGGAAGGATTAGCTCTAAAGATCAACAAGGAAGACAACAGAAAGAAAATAAAATATATTGATGTTTTGGATAGGAGGGTTAGAATGAAGAATGAGTTAATATAGATATGAAAGATTAGAGAATCTAAATATATAGATTTTCCCTATGAAATAAGGACAGCAAAGAAAACATGCAAGTTCAACAAAGATGTTATAATTCACTAAACTAATCTAACAGACTCGGTTCAAAATACCCAGATGTTCAATTATTCGCTACAAAGCAACACACGAAATAACTTTTCTAAACCTAGCGCAAACGAATTAAGACAATTATATAAACCTGGACAATGTCAAAACTATACTTAGTACGGGTCGCTGTCACATAGCCACATTTAGCAAGTTACCATTCAAAAAATGTTGGCTCAATAAACAGCCTTATATCACAGATCCAGTGATTATACACGATATTGTTAACTCCGAAAATACTCTTAAAATTAAATCCAACGCATATAACTTGATTAATATAAAAGACTTAACATGAAATACGCATTATGACACATAGACATATTATAAACTTTGAAATAGAAAGTATAAGTAGAAAGCAAAGCAAAGTTGTAAGGTATGCAAGTGAAAGATAAAGTTGATCAAACCGTATCCACTCTTTAATAGGAGTCGTCAATTCCCACAATTCCTGCGTCTACTTTGAATTTGGTCTAGGCCTGTACAGAACCTCCGCTAGGATGCTATTCTTTGCGAATATCGAACAGACGAATATTGAAGAATGAAAACTTTTATTGATAAGTGATTTACAAGTACACTTATACAACAATCGCTCAAGAATATAGAGAAATCTAGTGATCGAAACAAGGATTCGAATCACTTAAACATTTTCTCGCTAACACTTATGAATGTAGCGAATTCTCTATCCATACACACACCATATCTCACTCATGCACTCTAATGCACCACTTGCTGTACGAAATTGTAAGGTTTGGAGCCCTATTTATGAAGTTCGAAGGGTTGCATCTATCCATACGAAGAGTTGTGTCCATTGGTGAATGATTGCATTACTTCAATGTGATTGGTTGAGAAGCTTCAATCTAATCCATAATGGATAGGCACCTTTTCATGGTTGGTTGATTTCTGATAGGTGTCTATTCATTGGTAGTTGATGGAGGTTGATCATTCTTAACTGGCGGTTGGTAGTTAAGAAGATTAAACCAGAAAACCATCCAAGTCATGACCGCGATATACAAGTCGTGACTGTGAAACTTTGATTGGCAGACTTCTATTTTGAAGAACAAGTCACGATCGTGAATGATTGTCGCGATTGTGAATTGCATTTTTCTTCAGAATTCTCCTTGTAACTTTACCGATCTTTGACAGCTTCGATCCTAAGCCAAATCTTTAATTTCAATGCATCTTTTTGCACATTTTTCACTCTTTTTTCATAGAATTTCACTTTAGATCATTTTACTCCCAAGATTTACCTAGTATCTACATTTGCATAAAAAATAACTACGTACCACGTGAAATATTTTATATGAAGTATAAAAATGACTTAAACTATAGTGTTTAGTGTGTAAAATTAATATGATAATAAGTGTAACTATACACTTATCAGTCTGTTTGGAGTCATGAGCCGTTGGGTTTAACACATCATTTTACCCCGATATCACTTACCTAGATTTAGAAAGATGCAATGAAATAGTGTGACATAGGGGAGGATCACCCATGATTATAGCAGTGCCCGCTCGACACTCGAACCTTTGTCTATTTAAAATCGTAAACCATAGGGTATAACACACTATTTTACCCAAACTTGAATTTTTCGAGAGCAAACCATGGTGATTAGTTCTCAAAATTGAAAGTGCGTTATCACTTGGATAATACGCGATTCCTTGTCCTTTTCGATCTGTTTGTTCCCAACGGATTGGCAAACACAAGTCATAACCCCATCCTTTTACCACATGGGTATTATGGCAATCAACTTGTTTGTTCCAAATGGATTGGCAAACATAAGTCACACTTTAAAATCAAGCCTATTACCACACGGGTATTATGGAAGTCAACCTGTTTTGCTCCAAATGGATTGGCAAAACACGAGTTACACCTCGATCACCAGCTTTTTACCACACGAGTATTATGGCAATCAACCTGTTTATTCCAAATGGATTGGTAAACATAAGTCACATTTTAAAATCAAGCCTTTTACCACACGGGTATTATCGAAGTCAACCTATTTTGTTCCAAATGGATTGACGAAACACGAGTTACACCTCAATCACCAGCCTTTTACCACACGGGTATTATGGAAATCAACCTGTTTATTCCAAATGGATTGGTAAACATAAGTCACATTTTAAAATCAAGCCTTTTACCACATGAGTATTATGGAAGCCAACCTGTTTTGTTCCAAATGGATTGGCAAAATACGAGTTACACCTCAATCACCATCCTTTTACCGCACAGGTATTATGGCAATCAACCTGTTTGTTCCAAATGGATTGGAAAGCATAAGTCCACTTTAAAACCAAGTCTATTACAACATGAGTATTATGGACGTTAACCTGATTTATTCCAAATGGATTGGCAAAACATGAGTCACACCTCAACCATAAGCCTACTACCACACAGGTATTATGGTAATCAACTTCTTTGTTTTAAACGGATTGACAAACACGACCCTCGACATCTCATAGATGTCACCTCAACCTCAAGAACTCACCACATAGGTCGAGCCTTATTATCATTTGAGTTATGTCTTTATTACTAATGACTACTCCTGTTTGTTTCAAATGGATCGATAAATATGAATTTTATCGCATCACGACATATTAACCTTTTATGATGCAGCCATGTCATATGCATCTCACACATCAACATCAAGTATGTCAAACATGCATTTCATATCTAATGAAGTTGTTCAATTGTGTTTGCTTCAGTTAAGGCTTTGAAGAGGCCAAATTCCTGCCTTCTCCAGATTTCCCCCATCGTGGCTTACCAAGAGAACTTTCCATCCAAGGGTATTCTACACACTTATTCCAGCAAAGATTCTAGTTTAGATTTGGGTTAGAGTTCAGGTTCAGATTTTGGTTTGAATCGAAGATCGGTCTTTGGTTCAGGTCAAAGTTTCGGGATGACAGATCCTCGAGGTGGTCATGGGATAGACGAGCAGATTTCACACAAGGTGCCAATTATCCAAAAAATCCCATTAAACACCAGCTCAAAAAGGGCCAACGCTCTAAGAGCCATTCTCTATAGTGATCAATTCGCTCAAGCGCTACAGTTCCACCTTCGTCCACATCAGCCAAAGAATCATACTTCAGACTCTGCTCCTAATACTCACCTATTTACCTAGTTGGGAATCATACCACGACTTCCCAATTTGGAGCAAGAACCTCACAACCCCAATACCACCATGACCAAATTAGGTTAACGCTATCCCAAGCACTAAATCAATTTAGTCAAGGTCCAAGATTGCTCGATCAGTTTCAGACAGGTCAAACTTTTGGGGGTGATTATTATTCAGGGTTAAGGCAAGCTAATGCCTTTCGGGTTGCTCAGTCCCATAATCAATTTAATCAGGGGTAAGTTGGTCAACAATTGGTTGATTCAGGTCCGTTCCATCCGAGTTGGCATCACTCAACTTCATCTGCAAGAAAAGCTAGACCTTCATCTAGTTTCATTCCACCATGTTAGAGCTTTGACTCACAACCAGCAATCCCTTAAAATCTAAGTGCCCCATCCTCCTTCAACACAAGCTTGAACTTCATGGCCCGACCACCACAATATCTAGTCATGACCCAGGCACTGTCTGCTCCCAACTTTATGGTCACTCCTAGAGGCACCACGATCCCCAGGGGCAGCTTAGCTAAAGGACCACAATGTTCACTCTTCCTCATCTCAATTTTTAGCAAGGAACTGATGGGATAGTCCCACAATATCTACCTCCCAAAATAGTAGAATTATGGCAGCAGTTTTTGGCTACACACGCTAGCCAACTCTAGAATTTCATGCTAAACTACTACCATGTCCCTTCGGTAGTACATGATGAGGAGTGGCTTCCCAAAAACTTTGTAATGCCAAGATTAGAGAAGTATGAGGGAGAAGAAGATTCCTAATCACATTTGGTCAGCTATCAGACTGTGATGAGAGCTATGAGGATCGGTGATAAGATGCTGGCTAAGCTCTTTAATTTTAATAAGGAGGGCCAGCCAATGAATGGTATAACAACCTACCTTTGGAAATAGCTCATGATTAGAAGCACCTCTCAGAGGCCCTAATAGGGTAGTATGGCTTCAATTATAAAATAAAACCCACCATACAACATCTCGAGGCCGTCAAGTAAAGACCTAAGGAATTGTTCAAACCCTACTACAATCGGTGGATGGCAACCCAAGTGCTACTCAAGGATAAGCTTAGTTTGTCTGAGATGATTGTAAAGCTATTGGCCGGGGCACTGCCAATATACCGACAAAGGCTCGGGATAGACACTTTCACTTCTTACAATGTGGTTTTCGAGAAAGCTGAGAAGCTTGAGTGGATTGAATCTCTAGACACACCCATGGGGAAACCAACTAATGAGTACCAATACGAAGAGGTGATAATTGGAAAGAAGACCCTCCGCATGTGGAGGATGAGGATGCTAATAATGTAATAATTAGTATTTGAAACTCTTTTATGTTAACAAACTCAGTCAATAAGGCTTTTGAATCTTTAGATGCGTTGAACTTTGCTTGCTTGTTTGATATCCTTTCGGATGACATCACACATTCTTGCGAATAGGAGCATAATGGTTTTTTAGTATGCATGACACATCATCGCATGAAATTAATTTGGGTATAAATGAATCCCCTACAATAATTTCAAATGATTCAACTCTTGATGAAAAATGAGAGATAACATAAGTACTTAGACAACACGTGATAGAGTTTGCCTGGTCCTATGAAGACATGCTAGAGGTCGATAGAAAGATCGTCAAACGTAAAATCTCTACTGACCATCAAGTCAGTTAAACAGAAGATGACACGATTGAGACCAAAATGGGCTGGAAGAGTCAAGATAGAGGTAACAAAGAAATCGAAGCTAAGTTCCCGAAAGTAGTTAAACACTTGATAAGTTGTCCAACATGACGCCAGTGCCAAAGATACAAAGAAGGAGTCAAACATTTCAATGTGTCATCGAATTCATCACGTGGCTCATCATCATTTGTGGGCCGATCATCACACTATTGAAGGAGTACCAATAGATAATGCATGTTTCCGTTCGATGGAATCAATCTATGTTTGAAGGAGTACCAATAGACAATCCATCCTCGACAAATCACTCATTTCCTATTTGGTTGTTAAGAAATCAGGAAGAACAATTGAAAAGGCGAATATCAAGCATCATTGCTCATCACCGTGTATACCTCAAGCCAACATAGCGGTAAGAACGACCAACAACTTAATAAAAAAATGATGAACGAATAAGCTGTTAAAGTCATGAATCCACCAAGATAGGCTCAAACGCTATCACGTCTAGGAAAAAGAAATAAATCATGTAAAAAGCAGTACAAAAAGTAATTAGCCTATCAATTAGCACTCTGCTAGTTGAGCAAAAATTAGGGCCTCTTTTCAAAACACAAAAAGAATAGTCCACTTAGTTGAAAACCCGATAAGGGCGGCTCAAACAAAACTTAGGACATTGAGAGAAAAGTAAACACATTGATTAGAAAACTTGAAAGGGCTAGTCAATGACAGGAGTCAAATCATTTGAACATTCATACCCTTGTTAAGTTCATCAATGAATTGTCGTTCTTACTGAATCTTTATGCACATGTTTATCTTGATTGTTTGCATGCCAATGGTAGAATATCGCAAGTAAGTATCCCATCACATCATGGTTTAATAAAAACAAAAAAAAAAGAAAAAAAGAAGAAAAGATGAGTCTGTTGGATTGAAAACCTGATAGGGCGGTCTAGGCAAAAATTAAGACAAGGTTCGATAGACTGAAAACCCGTAAGGGCGGTCTATGCAGAAATTAGAACCAAAGAAATATCAAATTCATCATCTCCTTCTCGGAATGGCTCAAAGAATTGTTTATCTCCTCTAAGTATTATGACGAATATCTTCGGATTTCCGTCAATGAGAGGATTGCCACAACAAAAGCTTCCTAGCTCTCCTTATCAGCTTCAAAGTGAGCATCACCAACATGGTTCGGGATCAACATTACCATTATTGGCACCATACCAAAGAAGGAAATGAGTGTCAAAAAGTCAATGACTCATCCTAATCCTCTTCAAACCAAATATAGACTTTGAACTTAACTTTAATTCATCCACAAAATCGAACTTTGACTCGGACCCATATCCATCATCACTCTGAAGGAGTCATGTCTACGAAACTCGACCTTTGAGAGTAAAGCAACCATGGAATGCTCAATGGATTAATACTAGGAGTAATCATGCACCATCATAGGAGGTTATCAACTCGAAAATCTCTGAAAGGCACCTCGTGCAATGAAGCTTCTACTATCGACTGGGCCAATACTCCAAGCTAACGATGCCTGCAGTAGATAAACATATATCATGAGATAAATATTATTCATGCATAAAGTCATTCATACATGCATACGCATCATGTCACTTACAGGTGAAGGTAATGTTAAACTGAGATAATGCCATTCCGATGAGAAAAACACACTACTTGCACATGAGGAAACTACAAGTATCAGGAAGATGTTGGAGTAGCACATCATCAAAATTGAGAATAACAATGGCCCAACTCAATTCGTTTCAACTCTTGTCAAATTCAAGCCTACCTATGCCTCTTTCAAGCAGCATTACAACATCACAAAAGCCTCCCAAAACAACAGAGCGGCCATCGGGACATCCCCGAAAATCTCAAACTCAAATTTCCACGTTTATCATGGGCCTGAAGAAAAATTTCTCAGAACTCTCATATTTTGATTCTTGATTGAAGGGCTAAAATTTTTTTCTTTCACTAATCTCAATCAAGAATTAAAACATATGTCACAAGTATCTACTAATAAAATTCCTCATTCTTGCAGGTACCCCTTCAACTCACAAGGGGCATCTATGTTAGACTCACAGCACTCAACATATCATCAAAGGCATGGAGCACACGGCTTTCATCCTTTCTCCAGTAGTTATGAGGGTCACAGTTAACCCACGGTCAACTCACAAGGGGCATACAATTCAGACCACAATGGTCAATCATCCCACATCAGTTTTTAACGAAGACTTACCACGGTCGACATATCATCAAAGGCATGGAGCACACGGCTTTCATCCTTTCCCCAGTAGTTTCGAGGTCACAGTCAACCTAGAGGTCAACTCACAAGGGGCATACAATTTAGACCACAACGGTCAACCATCCCATAATGGATTTTGATGAAGACTTACCATAGTCGACGTATCATCAAAGGTATGGAGCACACAGCTTTCGTCCTTTCCCTAGCAGTTTCGAGGGTCACAGTCAACCCACAGTCAACTCATAAGGGACATCCATCGCAAATTTTCTACAGTCCACGTACCCTCCAAGATTTTCTACAGCTCATATATCTTTTCAGACTTTTAACAGTCAATGGACTTTCTACAGTCCGCACTTTCTTTTAGATTTTTTACAGTTAATGGACTTTTTACAGTCCAATTCTTCTTCAGACTTACAGTCAACGGACTTTCTATAGTTCGCATTCCTTTTTAGACTTTTCATAGTCAATGGACTTTCTACAGTCCTCTTTCCTTTCGATTTTTTATAGTCAAATGAACTTTCTACAGTTTACAAATTTTTAACTTTTTACAATCGATGAACTTTTTACAATTCACAAATTTCTGACTTTTTACAGTCAATGAACTTTCTACAGTTTGAAAATTTTTGACTTTTTACAATTGATGAACTTTCTACAGTTCACAACTCTTTGACTTTTTACAGTCGATGAACTTTCTACAGTTCGTAACTCTTCGACTTTTTACAGTCGATGAACTTTCTACAGTTTGCAACTCTCTGACTTTTTACAATCGATGAACTTTCTACAATTTGCAAATCTCTGACTTTTTTATAGTCGATGAACTTTCTACATTTCACAACTCTCTGACTTTTTACAGTCAACGAACTTTCTACAGTTTGTAATGTTTTGACTTTCTACAGTCGGCGAACTTTCTACAGTTCACATATTTTCTGATGTTTTACAATTAATGAACTTATTATAGTTCACATCTTGTCCTGACTTTTTCAGTTAGCGGACTCTCTACGATCCACATCGTCAATGGGCTTGCTACAGCCTGTACATGGGATCCTCAAAAAGAAAAACGAAGGCGCACAACTAACGTTCTTTCCTTAATGGTTCCATCAGTATCAACCAACCGAATGTCAACCTTCAAGGGGCAATCATTACCTAGTGGGCAACTCGCAAGAGGCATGGAGAGGCCAATCCTCAGCAACATAGCACTAGGATAAAAGCTTTCGATCATCGTGAAGTTTCTACCCCAAGTAATGCCAACCGTAACCGGTCAGGTATTATCTATAAACCCCATTGCTCTTTTAATCGTGGGACCATACTGATCTCATATCAACAGTGATCCCACGAGGGGCAGCCTATGAGTACGGGATTTCACCCCTACTCGCGAGTTTGATGATGAAGCTGTAATTTTTTTCGCTTTCTAATTTTTCACTTTTTACAGGGTCTTGAATTCATCCGAAGGAAGCTTACTTTATTTTTTTAAGCCTTAACCCATTTTTAGGCAATTTCAACACAAAAAGCCCAAAGTAAAGAAGCAATGTCGTTAACTACATCGTAATGTCATTAACGACATGGCTAATGTCATTAACGGTATCACGATGTCGTTAACAGAATCGCGATGTCGTTCTCGGCATCACGATGTTGGTAACATCATCGTGATGTCGGTAAAGACAATACTGATGTCGTTAACGACATTGACTTTTCAGCAAAACTAAAATTGCATTTTCTATAATTTTTAGTCAAAAGACCCATCTTTACCCCGCAATTTAAGATTTTCTTAACTTTACACCATGTCTACATAATGCCATCCTACATGGGCATTGGGAAGAAAATAATGCAAAAGACAAAAACAAGTAGCCTTTTTGTACTTTGGATTGAAGGGAGCTTTCCTACATGAAGGGAGCTCACATTTGGCAGAAAAGGGGGAGAAAGACAGCTCAAATTTTCATGAAAAAGATGCAAGTGAGAGTTCAAAGTGTTCTTGAGCAAGTTTGAGTGTTCTTGAGTGGTTTTTTTTTGAGTTTTTGCATTAAGTTTAGATTTTAAGCATCCAGCAACTTAAAGTTTCGGGTTAGTTAAATTAAGTTCATGAAAAGGGCATGAACTTGGGTTACAAGGGTCCATTTATTCATCTCTTAAGCAAATTTGAGGTTTAGTTCATCCATTAAGCAAAGCTTGAGGTGTGGAGATCATTTAAGTAAACTTTAAGTTTAGAGATCACTTAGGCAATGCTTGAGGTTTAGACTTGATTGGAGAGTCTACAACATCTTTATCGCTCCCTTGAAGGTTTTTAAACCTTCTGAAACATCTACTTTGGTAAGGAATAGATCCCTTCCAAAGCTTTTCGGTAAATCACCAACCAACAACTAAATCCAACAAAAAAGAAACAAGGAGAGCTTCCCGGAGGACTTCTTGGACCTTGAAGAAAATGAATTCATGACTACAGGGTAAGCCTCTGAGTTCCTAGAGTATGTGTTTACATTTATATGTTTTTCTTTTTTATGTTTCATTTTCTTTTCTGTTATTTCTATTTTCGCACACCAATTTATTTTCCAGAAATTTCAGTATGATTTCAAATCTTTTTGTGTATTTTGTTTACATAAAAATATTCTACACATCTTGAGCTTTCTGGAATGATAAAGATCATCCAAATCAATTAAGTATAGCAAAAGTTATGATCGTTTGAAGTTTCAGATTTTCGTTTTGCTGTTTCTGCTATTTCTGTGTGTTTTCTGCAGGTCTGGAACCTCGATGTCATTAATGACATGACCTAATGTCATAAAAACATTGCAATTGCCTTTGTCAAAATTCAGTTTTGCTTTGTTTTGCTCCGTTTCGAATCTTTTAAGCCCAGAACATCTCGCTAAGACCCTTCTGAGTTTGGAAATGCTTCATTGGGGGTAACAAACCTCTAAATTGTAATTATTTAGGATTTATTTATGATTTTTTAATGTATTAATCTATTGATTAAGGTTTGAAATAGCAATGGAAGCCCTTCGGGCTATTCATATAGATATCATCCTTCACAAGGAAGTCGGTAATGATATGGATGACATAGTTACCATTGTTAACCCAAACAATGGCTATGTTATGCATGTTCGGCCTAGATTTATGTTTCTAAATATTGTTTTATCCCACCCACACAAAGGGAACTCAAGTTCTTGGATAATCGACCCAACAATATAACATGCGGCTTTCACTAATAAAAATGACAAACATAGTTGAAAATAAAAATGAACAATTTTCATGGAACAATTTTCATGCAATGGTCGCCATGATTGACTCCTCATTTACCTCGATAGTTACTGGTTGCCTTTTATGAATGAGCTTGAACTTATAGTGTAGGGTAGATGTGACTACCCTTAGTGCATGAGTCTAGGGTCGGCCTAGCAGTAGAGAATATGTTCCTAGATATCCTGCATAGTGAACTTGACTTTGGAGGTCACACCTCCTGTAGTGACTTTTGCTTCAAAAATCCCAACTACGCCCCATTTAGAATCATTGTAAACACTAAAATATAGTGTCGAACTTCGTTAGCATGTCTTCTCGCAGTCCCTAGTGGGGTAGGACTTTAAGTGGGCATAGGTTCAAGACCGATGCATCATCAACCATCACGTAGGGGGATTACTCGATAAAAAATTTGCACTTTGATAAAAAGAGCTATGTTTTATACTCCAAGCTAGTGTAGTAAATCTGACTAATCAAAAGTCATAGTTGGCAGTTAGTGGGAAGTAATCCCTTCCCCGATCGCAGCGCACATTTCCACTACTGATATCATGGTCATCGTAGGCATCTCCATCAGTTTTTCACTAGCCCCATCCTATGCTTCTAAGATATTTCAAGCAACTTATAAATGTGGAATTTAGCTTGAATCCCTTTTAGATGGTTTACCAGGGGATTGACATCCAGTTTATCTTTGTCCACCATTGGGGGTAACAGTGGCTCAAGTTGTTCCCTAGCGATTTCATCAAGATTAGAGTTATTGAGCTGTACGGCCTCTTCTCTCCAGAAGACTTCCACTATGGGTAACTCTCAATACCCTTCTTCAATTACCCTCATTTCAGTAGGAGTAACCCATGGGCATTGATCATACCCATCATTAGATTGGACCCGAGATCCTTTCAGTTGATAAGTGTCTAGATTAATGGGTTTCTTCCTGTAGATGATAGTCTTACCTTCAACTAAGGCTCCTTTGTCTGTCTTGCTCTTTCTCCTAGACTTATGTATATAGGTATCTAGGTCAATTGGTCCCTTCACTGATGTTTTTCTAGAATCTACTTCCCGCATGTTTCCTCGAGACTCCACACTTTCTACTGAGAATAATTTTGCCAGTGGATCATCCTCCATTCTTTGCCCTTTGTCAATTAATGTGTTTACTCCCTAGTTGGACCTTTACATCATTTCAAAGATCGAATTGGTAGGCATCCCCGAATCCACCGTAAGAACATTGTGAAGCCCTACTACTCACTCTTTGTCAAGGTAATGAGCGTGATATGACAACTCATCAAAACCTAGGATCACTAGCATTGATAGGTGGGGGCGGTACTAGTTGCGTGCCCCTTCTATCATTAACAAAACACCAGCTTCCTCAATCGATCTCGTAGGCATCTCCATATAAATGAGCATCCACCACTTTAGATAACTCATAAACATTTCATCATCCCTTTGCTTACAAGAAAGCAGATCTAGCATGCCTTGTTTGAGTGGTTCTAGGAATGAAAATTCCAATTGGAATTCTACAATGATACTATTCCATGTGCTTTTTACCTACTGCATCTACCGCTCATACCACTGGCTCACCACTCCCACTAACGAACAGGGAAATTACATTGCGAACATGTTCAACGAAAAGGCCTTGGGCCCTACATAAGGTGTAGAATTTGAAAAGACGGGAAGATGACATGTCATTCCCATCAAACATGGACTCTCTATTCAAATTGAAGTTGGTTCCCGGAACCTCCTCCCGACTTGTAACCTCCTGATTTCTCAATTGCTACTTGAGAATCTCAACTACATCATCTAGGTCCATTCCTAACCTAATCGCCATCACGTATTAGTTGCCCGCGCTGGGTGGTGCTTCTCCTGACAAAACCCTCCCTATGCGAAGTGAGGTAGGTTTCTTGCTGGTAAAAACATACATCCTAGCTAGGTCAACCTTGGACCTTTCAATCTAGCCTCTGAACCCACTGTGACTTGATTTTTCCTCTAACATCCTCAAAACATGCCCTAGATAAATTCCTGTTCTGACTATCATAACATATTCCCCCAGGCTTTCAAATAAGCATTTCAGCACCTTCTTCTCCTCCATCTCAAAGTTGATCATTCCCACTTTCACCTCAAAATTTAGCAACGAGTTTGTCTTGGTTCTGGGTTTATGGGCTGGTTTATGGATAATTTTATCATCCACCAATTTTCGAATGGCCTTCAGTTATTCTTTGTAGTTGTTTATTCTGTGCCCCACAGCCACATGGTAATGGTAGAAATTTTTTTTCCTCGGGCCTAGGAGGGACATGCTTTTTCAAGCTCTCCATCTGCTTGAGCTCCCATAACTTGGTGAATGGGAACCCAAGATTGACTGTGTAAGGGTAAATGCCATGGTACTCCTCCTTAGACAATCTAACAGCAACTACTTTTTCTTCTTGCACCAATTTTACTACAAGTTCTTTAACTTGACATACACATGGTTAGACTCATTCTTCTTATACTAGTGCTTGCTAGCTGGCTACTCCACTATCTCATCCATAGTGTCGTATCGCTCTATCTTCTCCACCCGAATGAATACCTCCTAGTAGTTGTGAAAGGTCTCTGACCCAATCCTTTTCCTATAAGCTGGCAGGGTACCATCTAGAAGCTTTACTATCATTTCTAACAGACTCAATCGAGCTTGTAACCTAACCTACTTGGCCATCCAACATTCAAAGTAGGGTTTGAAACTCTCACTTGGCTTCTATTTCACCGCCTCCTAGTTTTGCAGTGTGGTGACCATAAGGGTATTGAAAACAAATGATCGACCATGGCCTAAGATAGACGTCCCCAATCGTAAGCTATGTCGATAGGGAGATGACTGTACCACTCATTAATGGGACTTCCAAGAGTAACGATGAATAGCTTGGCCATCATGCAATCACTTATCTTCAAGGCCCTCATCACGTTTTGGTAATGTGAAAGGCGAGCACGAGGGTCTGTGGTGCCTATGTACTTTTCGAACTAAGGTATCACAAAAGTTGGTGGTAGTGTATCCTCATCTCCAACTACCAACTGGGCCGGGAACATGCCCAACTACCCTTGTGCAAGGTGACCACCATGGGTAGCCAAGAATTGTTGCCATAGCTCCGCCATCCCAGGTTGTTAAAGGATGTTATTTACTACTCCCAAGTAACTGCCATACTGACTTCCATGATTATACAACACTTGGTCCTAAAACATTTGAGAGGGCATGCTTCAACTAGGAATTGAAAGCTCAGTCAGAGCCTTCAAGCTCCTAGGGAAAAAAAGATACCGCTTTGGAGCTCTACGCTCCTTTATTTCTTTGATGGTCATTGCCACCCTTAGCCCTTGTGGCTCTCTTTCTTCAAACGCAGCGGTCACCATGACTGACTCCTCATCTGCCTCGATAGTTACTGGTTGGCCATTATGAGCTTAATCTTTTGGTGTAGGGTAGATGGGACTACCCCTAGTGCATGAATCCCGGGTTGACCTAGTAGTAGAGAATATGTTACTAGAATATCTAGTATAGTGAACTAGACTTTGGAGGTCACCCCTTCTGTAGTGACTTTTGCTTCAAAAATCCAAACCACGCCCCGTTTGGAATCATAGTAAGCCCAATTACAGTGTCAGACTTGTCTAGCATGTCTTCTCACTATCCCAAGTGGGGTAGGACTTTTAGTGGGCATAGGTTCAAGGCCGACCCATCGTCAACCATCACGCAAGGGATTGCTCGATAAAAAATTCACACTTTGATAAAAAGTGCCTTGTTGCGTATTCCGAGATCGTGCAGTAACTTTGACTGATTGAAAGTTAAAATCGGTAATTAGTGTGGAGTAATCCCTTCCCCAATCGCAGCGTACATTTCCACTACTTATGTCATCACAGGCATCTCCATTAGTATTTTCACCATCCCCATCCTGTGCTTCTGAGATATTTCAAGCAACTTCCAAATGCTGAATTTTGTTGAATCCTCTTTACATGGTTTACCAGGGGATCGACATCCAGTTCATCTTCGTCTACCTTTTAGGGGGAGCAGTGGCTCAAGTTGTTGCAATTTCATTAGAATTAGAGTTATTGTATTGTACGGCCTCTTCTCTCCAGAAGACCCTTCTACTAAGGGTAGCTCTCAATACCCTTTCTTCGATTACCCTCGTTTCATTAGGAGTCACCCACAAGTATTAATCATACCCGTCTTTAGATTAGACTCGAGATCCTTTCAGTTGATAAGTGTCTAGATTGATGGGTTTCTTCCCGTAGATGATAGTCTCACCTTCAATTGAGGCTCCCTCATCTATCTTCCTCTTTCTCCTGGACTTAAGTAAATAGGCATCCAGGTTAATTGGTGCCTTCACCGATGTTTTTCCAGAATCTACTTACCCCATGATTCCTCGGAACTTGACCCTTTCTGCTGAGAATACTTCTACTACTAGATCCTCTTTCCATGCTTTGCCCTTCATCACTTAATGCGTTTACTCCCTGGTTGGACCTTGACAGCATTTCAAAGATAAAAGTTATAGTATCCTCGATGCTACCGTAGAATATTAAGATGCCCTACTACTCCCTCTCTATCAAGGTGATGGGTGTGATATGACAGCTCATCGAAACCTAGGATCACTAGCCTTAATAAGCGGTGGTGGTACTAGTTGCATGCCCCTTCTATCATTAACACGAACACTAGCTTACTTTGTCAATCTCGTGGGCATCACCACATAAATGAGCATCCATTACCTTAGATAACTCATGAATGGTTCATCGTCCCTTTGCTTGTAAGCAAGAAGATCAATCATGCCTTTTTGGGTGGTTCTAGGAATCAAAATTCAGACTGGAATTTTGCAGCGATACTGTTCTATGTGTTTTTACCTGCTCTATCTATAGCTCCTACCACTGGCTTGCCACTCCCGCTAATGAAGAGGGAAATGGCATTGCCAACATGTTCAACGAAAGGCTTTGCGCCCTACGTAAGGTGTAGAATTTTAAAAGATGGGAAGGCAGCGCATCATTCCCATCAAACATGGACATGCTAGCTAAATTGAAGCTGGTTCCTAAAACCTCCTTCCGACATGTAACCTCCCGATTCCTCGATTGTGACTTGAGAATCTCTATGACATCATCAAGGTCTATTCCTGACTCAATCGCCATCACGTACTGGTTGTCCACGCTGGGTGGTGCTTCTCCTGTCAAAACCCTCCCTACGCGAAGCGACATAGGTTTCTTATTAGTAAAAATTGACATCCCAGATAAGTCAACCTCAGACCTTTCAATCTCACCTCCGAACCCATGACGACCTGATTCTTCCTCCAACATCCTCAAAACATGACCTGGATCAATTCTTATTCCAACTATCATCACAAATTCCCCCAGGCCTTCAGACATGCATTTCAACACGTTCTTCTCCTCCATCAGAGTTGATCATTCCCACTTTTTCCTTAAAATTTAGCAACGGTTTTGTCTTGGTGTTAGGTTTAAGGGCTGGTTTGTGGAAAATTTTATCATCCAACAATTTCTGAATGGCCTTCAATAATTCTTTAGAGTTGTTTATTCTGTACCCCACAGCCACATGGTAATGGCAGAAGTTGTTTTTATCCTCATGCCTGGAAGGGAGTTGCATTTTGAAGCTCTCCATCTGCTTGGGCTCCCGTAACTTGGTGAATAGGAACCCAAGATTGGCCGTTTAAGGGGAAATGCAATTGTACTTCTCCTTAGACAGTCTAACAGCAGCTACTTTTTCTTCATGTACTAGTTGTACAGCAGGCACAGGGTTAGACTCATTCTTCTTATACCAGTGCTTACTAGCTGGCTGCTCCATTATCTCATCCATAGCATCGTAAAACTCTATCTTCTCAGCCCGAACGAATACCTCCTAGTATCTGTGAAAGGTCTCTGACCCAAGCCTTTTCCTATAAGCTGGTAGGGCGCCATCTAGAAGCTTTACTATCATTTCTGATAGATTCAACCAAGCCTGTAACTTAACCTGCGTGGCCATCTAGCGTTCAAAGTAGGGTTTGAAAATCTCACCTTGCTTCTATTTCACTACCTCCAAGTTTTGCATCGTAGTGACCATAAGGGTGTTGAAACCATAATGATCTACAATGGCCTGAGAAAGACATCCCCAATCTTAAGCTATGTCGACAATGGAGATGAGTGTATCACTATTTAACAGGACTTCCAAGAGTAACGATGAAATTCTTAGCCATCATGCGATCACTTATCTTCAAAGCCCTCATCATGTTTTCGTGAAGTGCAAGGTGAGAATGAGGGTCTGTAGTGCCTATGTACTTTTCAAAATGAGGCATCGCAAAATTTGGGGGTAGTGTATCCTCATCTCCAAGTGTCGAGTGGGCTGGGAACATGCCCAACTGCCCTTGTGCAACGTGACTACCATGGGTAGCCAAAATTTTTTTGCCATAACTCCGCCATCCTAGGTTGCTGGAGGATGTTATTTCCTGCTCCCGAGTAATTGCCATACTAACTTCCCTGATTGTACTACCCTTGGCCTTGAAACATCTAAGAGCGCACGCTCCAACTCAGAATTGAAGGTTGAGTCAGAGACTTCAAGCTCCCGAGGAAAAAGAGGTACCCCTTTAGAGCTCTACGCTCCTTCTTTTCTCCAGTGGTCACTGCCACCCTAAACCCTTGTACCTCTCTTTCTTCAAACACAACGGCCGCCATAACTTATTCTTCATCTACCTCGATAGTTGCTGGTTTCCCATTATGATTTAGCTTGATCTTCTAGTGTAGGGTAGATGGGACTGCTCCTAGTGCATGAATCCAGGATTGGCCTAGCTGTAGAGAATATGTTAATGGAATATCCAATATAGTGAATTTGACTTTGGAGGTCACACCTCCTACAGTGACTTCTACTTCAAAATTCTCGACCACGCCTCATTTGGAATCATCGTAAGCCAAAATTACAGTGTCAGACTTGGATAGCATGTCTTCTCATAGTCCTAAGGGGGTTAGGACTTTTAGTGGGTATAGGTTCAAGGTCAACCCATCATCAACCATCACGTAGGGGATTGCTCGATAAAATATTCCCACTTTGATAAAAAGTGCCCAGTTGCATTTTGAGCTCGTGCGGTAACTACGGCTAATCAAAAGTTACAGTCGGTAGTTGGCGAGGAGTAATCCCTTCCCCGATCGCAGCGCACATTTCCACTACTGATGTCTTGGGCATCGCAGGCATCTCCATCAATTTTTTCACCAGCCCCATCCTGTGCATCTGAGATATTTTAAGCAACTTCCAAATGCTGAATTTTCTTGAATCCCCTTTAGATGGTTTACTAGGAAATAGACATCCAGTTAATTTTCATCTACCTTTGTGGGAAGCTGTGGCTCAAGTTGTTCCTTAGCGATTTCATCAGGATTAGAGTTATAGAGCTATAAGGCCTCTTCTCTTCAGAAGACCCTTCCTCTACGGGTAACTCTTAATACCCATTCTATAATTACCCTCGTTTCAGTAGGAGTCACCCACGGGTATTGATCATACCCATCATTAGATTGGATCCAAGATCCTTTCAGTTGATAAGTGTCTAGATTGATGGGTTTCTTCTCGTAGACGATAGTCTCACCTTCAAATGAGGCTCCCTCATCTGTCTTCCTCTTTCTCTTGGACTTAAGTACGTAGGCATCTAGGTCATTTGGAACCTTCACTAGTGTTTTTCCAGAATCTACTTCCCCCACGTTTCCTTGAGACCTGGCCCTTCTGCTGAGAATACTTCTGCTAGTGGATCCTCCTCCACGCTTTACCCTTCTTCAATTAATGCATTTACTCCCTGGATGACCTTGATAGCATTTTAAATATTGAATTGGTAGGTATCCTCGACCCCACCATAAGAACATTGCGAAGCTCTATTACTCGCTCTTTATCGAGGTGATGTGCGTGATATGAAAGCTCATCAAAACATGGGATCACTAGCCTTGATAGGCGACGGTGGTACCAGTTGCGTGCCCATTCTATCATTAAACGAACACTAGCTTACTCGGTCATTCTAATAAGCATCATCACATAAATGAGCATCCACTACTTTGGATAACTCATAAACAGTTCATCATCCCTTTGCTTGCAAGCAAACAGATCTAGCATGTCTTGTTTGGGTGGTTCTAGGAATTGAAATTCTGATTGGAGTTCTACAGTGATACTGTTCCATGTGCTTTTTACCTGCTCCGTCTACAGCTCATACCACTGGCTCGCCACTCTTGCTAACGAACAGGGAAATAGAGACTCTAACATATTCAACGAAAGGCCTTGCGCCCTGCATAAGGTGTAGAATTTGAAAAGATGGGAAAACAACGCATCAATCCCATCAAACATGGATATGCTAGCCAAATTGAAGCTGGTTCTCGTAACCTCCTCCTAACTATAACCTCCCAATTACTCGATTATGACTTGAGGATTTCCATGATATCATCTGGGTCCATTCTTGACCCGATCGCCATCACGTACTGGTTGTCTGCGCTGGGTGGTGCTTCTCTTGACAAAACCCTCCCTATGCAAAGTGTCATATGTTTCTTACAGGTAAAAACTGACATCCCAGCTAGGTCAACCTTGGACCTTTCAATCTCAACTCCGAACCCACGGTGACCTAATTCTTCCTCCAACATCCTAAAAACATGACCTGGATCAATTCCTGTTCCAACTATCATCACAAATTCCCCCAAGCCTTCAGACATGCATTTCAGCACCTTCTTCTCCTCCATCTCGGAGTTGATCATTCCCACTTTTACCTCAAAATTTAGCAATGGGCTTATCTTGGTGTTAGGTTTAAGGGCTGGTTAGTGGATAATTTAATCATCCACCAAATTCTGAATGGCATTCACCAGTTCTTTGCAATTGTTTGTTCTATGCCCCACAGCCACATGGTAATGGTAGAAATTATTTTCACCCTTGGGCCTGGGAGGGACTTGCTTTGTTAAGCTCTCCATCGGCTTGAGCTCCTGCAACTTGGTGAATAGGAACCCAAGATTGGCCATGTAAGGGGAAATGCCATGGTAGTCCTCTTTGAAAAGTCTAATAGCAGCTACTTTTTCTTCCTATACCAGTTGTATCACAGGTTGCTTTGACTTGACCTGCACAGGGTTAGATTCATTCTTCTTATACCAGTGCTTGCTAGTTGGCTGCTCCACTTTCTCATTCATTATGTTGTAACGCTCTATCTTATTCGCATGAACGAATACCTCTTGGTAGCTATGAAAGGTCTCTAACTCTAGCCTTTTCCTATAAGCTGGTGGGGCGCCATCCAGAAGCTTCATTATCATTTCTGACTGACTCAACTAAGCTTGTAACCTAACCTGCGTAGCCATCCAGCATTCAAAGTAGGGTTTGAAAATCTAACCTAGCTTTTATTTCACTACCTCCAAGTTTTGCATCATGGTGGCCATAAAGGTGTTGAAACCACAATGATTGACAATGGCCTGAAATAGACATCCCCGATTGAAAGCTATGTCGACAGGGAGATGACTGTACCACTCGTTAACAGGACTTCCAAGAGTAACGATGAATAGCTTAGCCATCATGCGATCATTTATCTTCAAGGCCCTCATAATGTTCTGGTAATGTGCAAGGTGAGCATGAAGGTCTGTGGTGCCTGTGTACTTTTCGAACTAAGGCATCACAAAAGTTGGTGGTAGTGTATCCTCATCTCCAACTACTGACTAGGCCAGGAACATGCCCAACTACCCTTGTGCAAGGTGACCACCATGGGTAGCTAAGAATTGCTTCCATAGATCTACCTTCCTATGTTGCTAGAGGATGTTATTTCCTGCTCCTAAGTAATCGCCATTCTAACTTCCTTAATTGTACTAACCTTGGCCTTGAAACATTTGAGAGGGCGTGCTTTAACTCGGAATTGAAGGCTAAGTCACCTCTTGAAAGAAGGGAATATAGTTGGAGGAAGGCCTGATCTTTGTTGGCCCTACAGCTATTGGTGCAAAAAATGTTTGACTCGGTTATCCAGGGAAGAAGTGATCACCATCCTACGATTGAGAAGCTTTTCCAAATCAAATGTGGCCTAACCGAAGTGTGGCTGGCCTTGCTCCATCCCGAACTAGTAATAGGTGGGAGCTGTAGTGCTGCGTATTAAGAACATTGCAATCGAAATAGACGGTCCCCCAAGTAAGACTATACCACCGATATTTGGATTGGGTACCGCATCATTGACCCTCTCTTCAGGCTGTCCGGTCCTGTTATGATGGTTGATGAGTGATGCAAGCTGGTTACTATTTACAAAGGAGTTCATAGTGGTCGCAATCTCGGTGCTCACCGATGATAGGTTTATTTGTGAATTCTATCCCGCCATAAGTTGTTCCTCCCCTACATTCTCATCTTGCAAGTTTGCCATTCTACTAGTCTGAACAAAAGTGAATGGAGTGCGTTGTCCTGATTCTGAACCTGAGCTGTTGCTGGAGTTTGTTTACGGAACCCCCTCCAAGATGGTCACTATTGAAGAAATGTGGAGTAAGCGGTGAGAAGACTTGTTCCAAGCCTTCTAGTAGTTAGGCTTTTTCCTAGTTGAGGTATACAGGAAGATCATCAGGTTATGCATATTAGGTCATGATGCAAGGTTGATGTGTGAAGCGTTAATATCATGGCTACATACACAAGGGGTTAACGTGCCATGATGTGAGATAAAAAGTATGTTGTCAATCCATTTGAAACAAACAGCGTTAGTCTGTGATAGATAATGTAAAAGTGAAAGCCCGACCCCTGGGGGTGGTTTTGAGATCTGCACACTATTCGTGGGGTAGTGTGATAGGAATGATGTATTGTAAATGCGATGAGGTAACCAAGTTATCCGTGTGGTTATAGGTCGATAATCCGAGATCTCATACTGTGATTAATCTCATGAAGTGAATTTTTAATATCGGGTACACAGTGCATCGTACCTTGATGAAATTATGTAAAGTTCCATAAAATGCATGAAAAAAACTATTGGATGTAGCCATTAAATGGATATTTAGTCTTTTTACCCAATTAGGGCAGAGTCTCGGATGCTAATGTGAGCATCGTTATAAGAAGGGTATGCAGCGACGCATGATTTATTACCCTTCATGGGTGGATAGTTCAGGTGAGTGGACACCTCGAATAAGGGTAAGGTAGGTTCTTTTTGAAGTAAGTTCACCCCGTGTAGGCTTAGGTTAGGATATCAACCAGGTTATCACCATAGTTTAGGTTTGTGCTTTCCACGTTTAGGCTTTTAGTGTGTATAATCTCCCCGGGAGGGTTGTGAATTGGACACCAAGCAGGCATTGCGCAAAGATTTGGGTAGGTTTACCTTAAGAGTTGGACATCATGTGGATGTTACGTTGAAAATGGTTAAATGATGTTACATGATTCTAATTGGTTTCATGCTGTCCTAGGCTGAAATGATGTCGAGTGTCAACTAAAATCTAAGTACGAGTGACACCAAATTGGCATCTTGTTGATGATAACATGATATGTAAATTTTAATTTGTTTTAATATCATTAGTGTGTGCGTTCAAGTGTCTGCATTAAGATTCATGGTTAATATGGCACATTCGTACAATATATGATGAATCAAAAGAGGTAAACACATAGCACATAGCACATAATATCCAACTTCTAACCATACAACTCTCGCGCATAGGGTTTTTGGCTAGTCTCTATCCTAAGTTTTGGTTCATCTTAGTACCATGGGGATACTAAGGAGCGCACCTGCAAGAAAATATAATGCATGATCATCTATTGGATAACACCTTAGGGAAAATGCCTACGGCTAATTTACATGAGGTTTGTAAATGGGTTGCTGATGTAGAAGTTTCTTGTTGCACTAAAATACACTCCAAGCCTCTCCCTAAATGGGTTCTAACGAGGGAGGTACATGCGATATGGTAACAAGTGCTTCAATCTTTTCCCGGGGAGGGAGATGAGTACAAGAGAAAGCTTTGCTGTAATAGAATACCTTTGACTTAGGAGCTAATCCCTTCTATTGCAATGCGAAATTATGAATATGTCATAATAAAGAAAATACGGAATAGTGTGATCAACAATTTTAGGCACTTATCCGAAATCTAAAACCTTTGAAAAAAATGTTTAAGAAGAATCTCCAACAGAGTCGCCACTGTGAGCGGATGACTCGGAATGCGATGGGCCAAGAGCGCGTGAATGAGAGGCGTGGTCCACTAGGGTGTTTTTGTTCAAAATAAAATTACCGAGTCGTGGACCCGGAAAGAGAAAGTGAAAATATTTTTAGATTGGTCAAACCCGAACCCGCTATCTCTTAGAGTAGAGTCGTCACCTGGATTAGCTCTTCTAGGAATTAGAGTCCTGTGAGGCTTAACATCTGGGGGATAGCCCACTAAGATGCAGAGATTCGGGTTCAGGATAAGTTGCTTACTTCTTATTGGATCACATTAAATTACATCTATAAAAAACTACGTTTCTTAATGGTGCATATTCATACTTATGTCATTTTCGAGTTTATAATGTATGATTCACACATATTTGGAAAGCAATAAATCCATACATAAAGCGATAAAATAAAATGCGAAAAAGTAAAGATTAAGATTACAAAACCTTAGGGGACGCAACCACTCGCCTAATCTATTAATTACATTTCCCAAAAAAATATAAATTGTGATACCCGAAGGAAAATAATATCCTAAGATACATCTAATCCTAATCTACCTGCATCCACAAAGGTTAGCATAGGGTATAACACAACATTTGCACATATGTTCGATTTGATTTTGACGAGGCCCATGTAGCCTAATTGAAAAATCGGTGAATAAAAATTCTTATTTAGAAATAAAAAGGTTCATTTTTATCAACACATTGGTTGCTCATTTTAATTAGTGAAAATGCTCACATGGTGTAAATGTGAGGACTGTTATCTGGGAATAATTTTTTATTCCCTTCGTGGGGGTATTCTAACAGGAATCTTCAACAATTAAAAGAAACAGAAAAGAAACAAAAATATTACATTAATAATTACAAAATAATAAAAAGCAGAATTATTCCTAGGTCAACAGATGGAATAAAATAAAATATAAAAAGGCACGAAATAAAGCACTCAAAGGCTCACCCTTACGGAGCGAATCCACTTCGTTATACCCGCTTGATCCTTGGTAGCGTTCCTCGTCGTCTTTAGATTTTTGGTTTTTGATAAAAAAAATCAAATTAAAATGTGTTTTAAATTCGAATAAAATATTGTAAAAAGTCAGTGTGTTTTTATATTAATCTGCTATAAAATGTCGGTCCGTAACACTGAAAACTCCCGCGATATTTATAGGGGAATTTTCCAAAAAAATCGAGGCTCATTAAAAAAATCTGGCGAGGGGGGGCCCTCGCCGAAACTCTGGCGAGACCGGTTTTGCACCCCCTCGATTTTTTATTTTATATTTTTTAATTTTTTTATTGATTAAAAATATTTTTAATTAATTTTTACTAAAGTCTAATTTTCTAAGTCCTTAAAATAAAATTAGAGATGAGGAGCACTCCCATTTGAAGATCTCTGGATAAACGAAAATTATGTGATTAAATGATTAAATTTTGAAAAGCCAACATCATCAAATGCGCGAGCTGGTACAAAATCCAGTGCTCACAGTTTTCCTTCCTTAGGCGGAGAAGCCTTTACAGGGGATAGACATGATTACAGAAAGTACCTTCATTTCTAACTACTACTCAAACACAATTTAGGTACCTTTTCTAAACTATCAATCAGATTTACGAAAGAAATTTCGAACAGAGGATTTCAACTTATAAAATACTTTTAATCCTTTACAATGTTAAATCTAAAGGGATATCTCTCTATTATAAACAGATTGGAAAGATTGTGTTTGCTCGATTGCTTGATTTGTAATTTTTGAAGGCTAGGAATGATTGAATAGAGTTTTAGCTCTTAAGAAATTCGAGGTGATTCACCAAGCTTGAACGTCTGCTTCAGTCTTTAATTTATAGTCGAAGGTCTTGGAAGTAGCCATTGCAAACTTCTTGTTCTGACTTTATCTTCAATTTCTCTTTTATTCAAACCTTTCGAATTTGCCCATTCGAAACAAATCTAGGACGATTGGAGACAGAGATTTTGAATGTTGAGGTGTGAGATTAATCTGTTAATCCAATGCGTCAAAAACTCGTTTCTCTTCAAGCAACCTAATCTGATAGAGAGGTGCGTGAGATGCAATGTGGAATTTTGTTATTTGATGACTTGCTAACGTTGTAAAGAAGCACAGGGACATTGAGAAAATGATGCATGTTAGAGGATTCCTTTTGTCATGGACTTTAGTGAGGATTCCCCAACATTCTGTTAGATATGATGCATGCCCTAGAGGCAATTAGGGCGATATGTCTTAATTAGTTATAATGTACAAACGGTTTCAGATTATTATTAATAACAATTAATGCATCTTTGTTGCTTATCAGTGTTTTCAATTTGTTTATGTATCTCGCTGGTATCATATATTTGTAGTATTATATATTTGCACATTGATAAGATAAAGTTAATGATTACTTCATAGCGTAAAAGTGCTAGGACATAGTGGGAGCTATGTGGTGAGAGAACTACATGTAGTCATAGTTTCATTGAGAATGGACATCAATGAAATCGATAGACTAGCATGTGTAGGCTTACTCATTGGATTCGATCCAAGAAGCCGATCTCATGAGCTGAAGGTGGTACCATGAATTAACACATGAATGTATTCGGGTAATACATTGGAGACTGCTATAAGATAGAAACTCAGAAATAACTATATCCATGTGTTGGTGTCATGTGTTATTGCAGTAGCAGTATAAGAATCCTTAGATCTGAGGTACTAGTTACCTTATATAGGAGTTGCTATACTTTGGGTCATACTTATTCATACCCTAGCGATCAGGATGATATGGGTGATTATAGGTATAGTGATGATCTTATGTTGGTAAGCTAAGTAGACAAGATGGGATCCATCGCTCCTGATAAAGTGATATAATGGGAGATGTATGTTCTGAAGGTTTTGACTCTACTGACTCTAAGGGTTTATATTTTATAAAGAAGCCAAAAACCTTGTCTCCCACTTTCCTACCGATAAGATAAGAGTTCAAAATACGAACAGGTGTTGTCAATACTGCTTATCTAAATAGAAAAATGTTGACCACTGCAAGTATACAGTTACGTTGTTATTTTAAAAGATATCGATCCCACAGGGAAGGAACCAGTTTTAAAGATCAACAAGAGGAATGAAACAAAATAAAAGAATGAAATTTATTTTGGAAGATTGGAATGATGGATGGATAGACAAATGTATGAAAGATAAGAGAAGATTAAAAGTATATAGATATTCCCTACGAACAAGTATAACAAAGAAAACAAGAAAAATCATCAAAGATATTACGTACACTAGATTAATTTAACAGATTTGATTCTAGACACTCAGATATTCAATTATTCACCGCAGAGCAACACATGAAATGACTTTTCTAAATCTAGTGCAAACGAATTAAGATGATTATATAAACCTGGATAACAATATTACTATGCTTAGTACGGGGTCGCTCTCACATAGCCATATTTAGCAAGTTACCATTCTAAAAATATTGGCTCACTAAACAGCTTTATAATCACAGGTCAAGTGATTATACACAATCTCGTTAACCCCGAAACTACTCTTAGAGTTAACTCAAAAGCATGTAACTTGATTAATATAAAAGACTCAACACAAAATACATATTGTGACACAAAGACATATCATAAACTTCGAAATAGAAAGTATAAGCAGAAAGCAGAGCAAAGTTGTACGGTAAGCAAGTGAAAGCTAAAGTTGGTCAAACTGTATCCACTCTTTAATGGCAGTCGTCAATTCCTGCAATTCCCGCGTCTGCTTTGAATTCAGTCTTGGCTCATACAGAACCTCTGCTAGGATGCTATTATTTGTGAATATCGAATAACGAATATTAAAGAATGAAAACTTTTATTGATAAGTGATTTGCAATTACACTTATACAACAAATGCTCGAATATATAGATAAATCTAGTGATTGAAATAAGGTTCGAATCACTTATACATTTTCTCGCTAACACTTATGAACATAGTGAAATCTAGATATTTTTGCTCTCTATCTATACATACACTATGCACTACGACACACACATAATCACTCACAATCCCCTCTTTTCACGAAATTGGTGAGTTTGGAGCCCTATTTATAGAGTACGAAGGGTTGCGTCTATCCAAACGAAGAGTCATGTCCATTTGCTAAAGATTGCATCACTTCATTATGATTGGATGAAGTGGTTTGATCTTATCCATAATGGAAAGGCACCTTTTCATGATTGGTTGATGTCCAAAAGGTGTCTTTTCATTTGGTAGTTGATGGCAGTTGATCGTTCTTATCCGGTAGTTGAAAGAAGAGAAGAGTTTTCCAAAAAACCGTCAAGTCACGACCGCGAATGTATGTCCTGATCATGAATACTTGGTTGGCAACTTTCTGTTGTGAAAGTTAACAAGTCGCGACCGTGATATGTTTGTCACGATTGTGACATGCCTTTTTCACATGATTCCTCTTTGCAATTTCTACCGATCTTTGACATCTTCGATCCTTTGCTAATTCCTTAAGTTCCACGCATCTTTTTGCACCTTTTTCACTCTTTTTGCATAGATTTCCAACTTTAATCATTTTACTTACAAGATTTACCTAGTACCTATATTTCCATAAAAAACAACTACATACCACGTGTAATCTTTTATATGAAGTATAAAAATGACTTAAACTATAGTGTTTAATGTGTAAAATTAACATGATAATAAGTGTTATTATACACTTATCACACCCCCACACATAACTTTTGCCTTGTTTTTAAGGTAAATTCAACATAAGTGTACAAATTAACTATCCAAGTTCGTACCTTATTTAGCAAAAGACTATTTTAGTGAGTACCACATTCCCACGTTGCATAAGATTCAAGTATAAGTCCGAAATTTCCCATAATTTAGTAACGTGCAATTCATATAGTCTTGTTGCATACCTTTGCCCATAATGGTGGTTCATCCGAATCGCATCTTCATATAAGCGTTATATGCATACTCGAATATTTCCTTCTCTTAAGCATAGTATAATGTACAAAGGACATAGAAAGCACACTTTGAATAATTTTCTCTCAAGGCATTTTTAGGTAACCTAGGAAGCTAAAACACTCTTAGTGGTTGCATTTTATGCTCCATACCACTCTC
>CATIWQ010281243.1:0-10868 GCA_949673415.1 Euphorbia schlechtendalii | reverse complement strand
GTTTAGTTGTTTTTCATCAAGTAGAAGTAAGAACTTCTTAAGAGAGAAAAGAAGAAAAAAAATAAGAGTGAGTTGTAGTGTTTGAGTGAGTGTGTTCTTGTAATATTTTCCTTGAGTTTAATCAAAGTTGTTCTCTTGAGTGTTATATTTCCAACACTTTATTACCTTTCAATTTTCAAAAAATGTATCAGTTTGCTCCTAAACGTCGCATGTCAATTTCTAGTTTGAGAGAGAAACCAGAATAATGAATTCTTTGAAAAGTCAAACGAAATCGAAATTAACACATGACGTTCAATGTGTAAAATTGTGCATTTTTATAAGTTGAATGGAAATGACAAACACCTTTTCAAAGTTTAGAGAAACAAAAGATAAAATTGGTCGAGATTAGGTGGCAGAGTGCGTATTTCTTTAGTTGCATACGGAAAGAATTCTTTAATCCTTATATGATACGACGATTAAAAAAGTGAGCCTTAATCAATTAAAAATTTTACAATGATTAACAGGTGGTACTAAAACGTTTCTTGCATAAAAAGAAATGCACTTCCTAGCTTTTAATTATATATTTTTTGAATATATAAGTGACACTGAAATCTAAAGCTCACATTTGGAAAAATTATGTATATTTTATTTCATGAATTTTGATTTGTGAGGAATAAATATGTATATATGAATTATTAGATGTTGGTGTGGGATATCGATCACATGTTATAGTTGGTTAGTTATTAGACATGTTAGTTGGACGGGATGTGTCGGGTCTGGGTCGGGTTTAATGGTATTTTATTAAAAACATTTACTCAAACGTAGTCCAAACCCATACTTTGGAACTTCAGGCTCGGACGGACCTGAACAGAGCTTACAAGATCATTCTCAAACACGGCCTAAGCTCATTAATATATTTTTATTATAAATTTTGTTAATAAACTAAATAAAAAATAAAAAAATATAATTTTGAATATAATTGCATTATTTACTTAAAATATTTAGTATTGAGCAACATTTATTTAATGAATTTTACTAATTTAATAAAACAAAATATAAAGTTCAAATTATAAACAATTTAATATATAAATAAACAAAATTATTTGTTGTATCGGGACTAAGTATTTATACAAAAAACCAAGTCTAGTTCATAAAACTTCAAGCTTTGACGAACTCGAGCCATGTTTTTTTAAAAAATGTGTATTCTAGCCTAACCTATTGAAGCAGGTTCAGACTCGCTCTACCCGCGAACAAGTCTGGTTAGTATGCAAGTTAAACTTGACACTTTTATAAGATGTTATCCCCAATTTTAAAAATCCCTACAGGTAATCTAAACTTAGCAAAAGTGCATTTGCGAGTCCTTTCAGTGCTACATGCACTTTTAGTTTGGTTTGACTTTTTAAATATAACAATTTTTTGTTTTTTCTATCTCCAATTAAAGATGTCTTTGGAGTGCTATTTAATTTGGCAAGTTTAGGGGACTTACAATTTTTTTAAAATCAGGGGACATTTAATTAAAAGTATCATGTTCGGGGGCTAACTATGCATTTAACCTATCCTTTTGTAAAAAAAATTTTTTCCCAGAACTCTATTAGTATATTTAACTATTTATATAAGTTATGAAAACCTTAATCATGTCGTAGGTTCTATTTCATTTATATATCAAAGCTGTTTTTATGGGACTATAAGAAAAATGTAAGATAACTTTAAGTCACGTCATAGTGTAATTTTACAAATCCCGTATTTTAAATTTTGATTTTTATGAATTCAATTTTTTATTTTCAAAATACGTGAACATAAGAATAACAACCGGTTTCAGGTATATAATTAATATAGAAGGTATAACAGCTATTATACGAGGTATAACAACCATTATACCGGGTATAATAGTCATTATACAAGTTAAAATATTTATTATATTGTTCGAATATGAAATTTGAAACTAGATCTTACTATTTTCATTTTCTTCAATAATTTGAATATTTCTCTAATAATTTTGGTAATGTTGACTATTATACGAGGTATAATAGTCATTATACCTGGTATAATGACTATTATACTATTCAAATGCGAAATCTGAAACTTGATCTTAATACTTTCTTTATCTCCAACTATTTTTTATAATATTAGTTTGTATTATACCAGGTATAATGACATTATCTGAAAACTGGATTCTAATATGAAATATGAAACAACTTGATATTGATACATTCTTTATCTACAATTGTTTGGATATTCTTTAATATTATTCGTTATAATGACTATTATACTGGATATAATTGTCATTATATCTGGTATAATGACCATATACTATTCAAATGTGAAATCTGAAATTTGATCTTAATATTTTCTTTATCTCCAATTATGTGAATATTTTTTTGTATTACGCGTTATGCAAAATGTAGTGGTCATTAAATCTGGTATAACATATTACATAGAAAAGCCGAGTAAAAATACAAAAAAATCGTACAAACCTAAACTCGTTGGAGGAAACCTAAACTGATTGGAAAAGGAATAAAAAAACTGAAACAAATCGCGATCCAAAAGAAAAATATCAAAATTAAACAAATATGAAATTACAAATCGTGATCTACAAAATGAGAAGAAAATAGAGCAAAGAAGAAAATGAGCAAACAAATCGCAGCAAAAAAAGAAGATACAAACAGAAATCACAAGAAAAAGTAATAAAAAATACAAACAAGATTAAGATGATCAAATCGAAGGAGCAAGAGAATCGGAACACAACGAAAACAGATCAGAACAAATCAAAAGAATGAGCAAATCAGAACAAATCAAAAATGAAAATCAACAAATCATAATCTAGTCGCCAAACCATATGAAGAAGAAAAAGAAATCAAAGGAAATCAAATGAGAAACCATTGTGGGCGCGGGATTTTGTACCAGCTCGTGCGTTTGATGATGACAGTTTTTCGAGATTTAATCCTTGAATCACACAATTTTTTACTGTTCGATGATCTTCAAATGGGAGCTCTCCGCGTAAAAAAATAAATATTTCGGGCCCTAAAAAAATATTTATGATCGTAAAAAAATTTTTAAAATATTAATTGAAAATTTAAAGGTTTAAAATATTTTTAAGGACCTAAATAAAGTTTAAGGGTTCAGAATAATTTAATTAAAGTATATATATATATATATATATATATATAAGGATAAAATAAAAAGAAAATGAAGAAAGGAAATAAAAGAAATGGAAAAGATATAATAAAAAGGAAAGAAATAAATATAGATAGGAAATAAAATTGGTACTTAAATGGTACCACAATATGGTCCAAATACATAATGAAAAAAATAACATGATACCATTTAATTATACAATTTAAATGGTGTCGAAAAAATTCTGCCTGTAAATAATGGGAATTTTCTGTGGAAAAGAGGAAGAAAAATTTGAGACCGAAAATTGAGAGAAAAAAAATACTCTGGCTTTTTGTACGTTATTTCTCCAATTAAAAACACATTTTAATTTCGAATTTTTTAAATCACGAAACTAAACTAAAGACGAACAAGGAGCGGTCCCAAGGATCAAGCGGATACGTCGAAGTGGATTCGCATCGAAAGGGTAAGCCTTTGAGTTCATAGAGTTGATTCTTCTCGTGATTTTTGTACTTTGTTTTATTTTACATGTTGACCTAGGAATTATTTTATGTTTTTTATTATTTAATTTTTATTGAATTTATTATGTAAGCATTCTTCCTTCTTTTCTGTTTCTTTTTAGTTTATTTGATTATGGAGATCTTTGTTAGAATACCCCCACGAAGGAAATAAAAATCATTCCCAGACAACAGTCCTCACGTTCTTACCATGCGAGCAATTTCACTAATTAAAATGAGCAACCGATGTGTTAATAAAATGAATCCTTTTATTTCTAAATAAGAAATTTCCAATCGTCGATATTTTAATTAGGCCACACGGGCCTCGCCAAAATCAAATTGAACATACATGCAAATGTTGTGCTATATCTTGTTCTAACCTTTGTGGATGCAAGTAGATTAGGTTAAATGTATGACTAGGATTTTCATTTTCCTTCGGGTATTGCGATATCTTTTTTTGAGGAAATCTAATTAAAAGATTAGGCGGGCGGTTGCATCCCCCGAGGTTTTGTAATTTTTAATCTTTACTTTTCCACATTTATTTACCGCTTTATGTATGGATTTACTACTTTCCACATGTGTGTTAAATCATACATTATAAACTTGAAAACGACATAAGTACGAATATGCATAATTAAGAAATACGATTTTCTGTGGATGTAATTTAATGTGATCCAATTAGAAGTAAACAACTTATCCCGAACCGGAATCTCTATGTCTTAGTGGGCTTTCCCTTGGATGTTAAGCCTCGGACTTTAATTCTTGGAAGAGATAATCCGGGTGGCGACTCTACACTAAGAGAACGATTTCGGGTTTTGACTGATTTAAATCGATTCCGATTTCTCTTTCAAACTTTTCAGGTCCTCGACCCAATATTTTATTTTCACAAAAAATACCTCGTTGGACCGCGCCTTTGATCTTACCGAGCTCTCAGCCCATCGCTTCCGTGTCGTCCGCTCACAGTGGCGACTCTGCTGGGGATTTTTTCTTCAATTTTTTTAAAGGTTTTAGATTTTGGATAAATGCCTAAAATTTTTTATCACATTATTCCGTATTTTCTTAATTATGACATATTCCTAATGACACATTGCAATAGAGGGGATTAGCCTGTAAGTTTAAGGTACCCTATTACCGTAAAGCTTTCTCTTGTACTAATCTGCCTCCTTGAGAAAAGATAGTACTTGAGCTGGTGGAGCACTTGTTGACATATCGCATGTACCTCCCTCGTTAGAACCCATTTGAGGAGAGGCTAGGAATGTATTTTAGTGCAACAAGAACCTTCTACATCAGCAACCCAAAAAAAAAGCCTCATGTAGATAAGATGTAGGCATTTTTCCTAGGGTGTTACCCAACAAATAATCAAGCATTATATTTTTCTTGTAGGTGCGCTCCTTAGTGCCCTTGTGGTACTAAGATGAACCAAATTTAGGATGAAGACTAGCCAAAAACCCTAAAAGCGGGAATTGTATGGTTGGAAGTTTGAACGTTGCATGCTATATGCTATGTGTTTACAACTTTCGATTTATCACTGTACAAATGTCATGCTAACCAAGAATCTTAGTACAAACACTTGAACGCACACACTTATGATATTAAAATGGTGTAACATAGCATCTTCGCGTCATCGTGATGCTAAATTGGCACCGCACATACTTAGGATTAGTCCACACTTGAGATCGTGTAACCCTAGGACAACATGAACCAATTAGAATAATGAAACATCATTTACCCCTTTTCAGTGAGATGTCCACTTTACATCCGACTCTTAGGCCATACGGGGAGAACATATCCTCATTTTTGCGGGATGTCCACTCAACATCCAACCCCTAGCTCGTATAAGGTGAATGTACCTTTATACCCAAATTTTACACGATGTCCACTTGACATTCCACACTTAGCCCACACAGGGCAAAAACATATCCCACAAATTACCTATGTGATGTCCACTTGACATCTAACTCATAGCCCACACGGGGTAATCACACATACCACATAACCCAAACGGGGTAAATACGTACCCAAAACATTTTTCCCACATCAAGCGATGTCCTTGCTGACATCCGAACCTAAGCCCACATAGGACAAACTTATTTCAGAAGTCTTACTTTACCAATCTTCAAGGGCATACGCTTAATACCCGAACCATTCGCCCACACGAGGCAATGATTCATGCATCACCGTAAACCTTCAAAAAGTGATGACCACACCGGCATCTAAAACTCTGCCCTAATTGGGAAAAATAACCAAATCATTCATTTAATAGCTACATACGGTAGTTATTTTCATTTTATTTAATTTCATCAGGGAATGTCACACTACTTACCCGAAATCAATTTGACCTCCTCATTCCATGAGATCTAGTCACAATACGAAATATCAATCTATGACCTATTACCACATGGGTAACATGGTCACCTCATTTCATTTACAATACACCACTCATGCTACAATGTTACACGGACATCGTACAGATTTCAAATCCACCCCTAGGGGTTGGATTTTCATTTTCACCTATTTTCATTTTATCTAATGACTAACCTGTTTGTTTCAAATGGATTGATAAACATATTATTTATTTCGCATCATGGCACATTAATCCTTTGTAAATGTAGCCATAACATTAACATCTCATGCATTTTTCACATAATGAATTGCATCACATGCTTGATCTGATCTTCTACCCGGTATCTTAGCTTGGAAAAGGCTTCCTCGTTGCTTGGTTAACATTTCTTCGATCGTGGCTAGTTTAGAGGGGACTCCGCACACTAACTCAAGTGAAGACTCGGGTTCGGATTTAGATTTAGTTCAACGTGCATCTTTCAATTTTGATAGCATGGTCGATCCACAAGACAAAGTTGTGGGGGAGGATCAGCCCTTCCTTACGAGGTAGAATTATCAACAGTCACATTGATCGTCGATGAGCACCGAGAATGTAGCTTCCCTGAATGTCATTGCAAACAACGACTAATTGATATCGCTTATTCATCAGTACGTCGGGATAGGTCAGCCTGAAGAGAGGGTTCATCATGTGGTGTCCAACCCGGACGTCACCGTTAATATTGGTGGTCTGACTAGTTAGCCTAGAGCAAGTAAACCTCCTCCTTCTCATATGATGCATACAAATCATAACACTATTCCTACTGCCTTTTACCAATTCAGGGCTGGACAAAGTTAGTTGAATCAGAATCGAGCTCAGATTGGTCAGCCAGGATATAACTTTATCAATCCCTTCCAACAGCAATCCAAGAACCAATTCTTCCCGGGGCAACCTGGTCAATCGATGTTCAAACCAGGACCTTTCTATCAAGAAGTGACCCAACAATCTACTCCTAGTTGGAGTGCACCATTTTCTTCATAGTTCCAGGCTACCCCTCAACTACCTAATTTTGTGGTAACTCACAAGAGATCTACATTTCCCTAGAGGGAATATGGCTTTTATCTAGACATTAGGAATGCTATTCTCCAACAACCAAGAATGGCACCAATTCTTGGCCCATCACGGGGGCCATCTCCTGAATACATACCCTGCATAGTCGACAATCGAAGATGAGGATAGCTTGCCACCAAACTTTGCAATGCCACAGTTTGAGAAGTACTTGGGATTTGGAGACTCGCCTGTTCACCTAACACATTACCAAATAGTGATGAGGGTGTTGAGGGTAAGTGAATGGATGATGGCTAAGCTCTTCATTGTCACCTTGGGCCACCCGATCAATGAATGATACGGTTACCTTTCGCTGAACGTAGCTTCTGATTGGAACAGTCTCAAGCTATAATGGAGCATTATGGTTTCAACTCTCAAATGGTAACCATAATGCAAAATCTAGAGGCTATAAGGTAGAAGTAGGGCAAGAGCTTCAAATTTTAATATGAGCATTGAATAGCCACACAGGTCAGGCTTTAGGCTCATTTAACCCTACCAGAGATGATAATCAAACTTCTGGATGGAGCACTACCGTCTTATAGAAGTAAATTTGGGTCTGATAGCTTTTCCAGCTATCAAGAAGTGATTGATAAGGCAGAGGGGATGGAACACTTCGAATCCATGGACAAATCTATGGGGAAACCTGCTAAAGGGCACTAGTACTAGAAGATGGCCTTGAGATGATGATGTAATAATTTAGTCCTTTTTAGCAACTCTGCCTATGAGGCATTTTAAGCTTTTTTTGAATAAATTGAACTATGTTTACTCACTTGATATCTTATCAATTGACATCACGCATTCTCATAAACATATGCATATTGTTTTTAGCATGTATGACAAATCATGTTATGAAATTAATTTGGGTATAAATGGATCCCCTACAATTGTAAAAAGTTCAAATGATTTAACTCTTGAGGGAGAGTAAGAGACAAACATAGGTACTTAGACAACGCGTGATAGCATTTGTCAGATTCTATGAAGATGTAAGATCGATAGAAAGATCTCCAATCATAGAATGTTGACTATTAAATCAGTTAAGCCTAGGATAAAATGATCTAAACCAGAATGGGCCAAAGAACCAATAAAGAAAATTGAAGCCAAGTTCCCCAAAAAGGGTCAAATAATTGGCGCAATGGGCTTACAAAATGTTAGTGCCAAAGACACAAAGAAAGAGTTAGATCTTTGAGCACATCAACAACTCCATTGCACGGCTCATCACCATTTGTGGGCCGATCGTTACACTATTGAAGGAGTATTATTTGAACATAAACTATTCACCCTAGATGGAATCAAAATATTAGATCTGAGGCCTCTAATCCCCGACGTATCACCCACTATCAAGGAATTGTTAGTAAGGGGAATAATTAAATTCATAAGGAACGCTTATGATCAAACACCAATACTCATAATCGCATACACCTCAAGCTAGAAATGAAGCATGATCACCAACAAATCGATTAGAAATGCTAAACAATTAACGTCGTGGACATGGATAGCAACCAATCTATTAGTCAAATCAACCAAGACTGGTACAATCGCTATCATGCATAGGTGAAAGAAATAAATTGGTAAAAAGTAGTACCAACTAAAAAAATAAATTTGTAATTAGCTTGTCAATTAGCACTCGGTTAGTTGAGAAAAAATTAGAGCCTCTTTTCAAATCCGAAAAAGAAAAGTCCGCAAAGTTGAAAACCCGAAAAAGGCGGCTCAAGCAAAACTTAGGACATCAAGAGAAAAGCAAACACATATATTAGAAAACCTGAAAGGGCTAATCGATGGTAGGAGTCAAATCATTTGAAACATTTATACCCCTATTAAGTTCATCAATGAATTATCATTTTTGCTGAATCTTTATGCATATGATTATCTTGATTGCTTACATGCCAATGGTAGAATATCACAAGTAAACATCTCATTTCATCATGGTTCAATAAAATATAATAAATAATAAATAAAAATAAAAGAAAGAAAAAGAAACTAAAAGATAAGTCTGTTGGATTGAAAACTTAAAAGGGCGATCCTGGTAAAATTTAAGACAAGGTTCGATAGATTGAAAACCCGTAAGGGTGGTCTATGTAGAAATTAGAACCAAAGAAATATCAAATCCACCATCTCATCCTTGGAAGGCACAGGGCATCATCTATCCCCTCTGGAACTTAGGACGAATATCTTCTGATCATCACAACACTTCATGAAAAAAGGCTTCCAAACTATCAAAGTGAGCATCGCCAACATAGTTCAGGATCAACGACTTATCTAGATCATCTTCAAACTAGATCCAAGCTTTGAACTTGACTCTGAATCATCGAACCCATGATAATCACTTTAAGGATTCATCGATAATAAGGTGACCATGGAATCCCCAACGAGATAAATCCTAGGGGAACCCATGCACCAATACAAGAGAAGACTCTTCAATGAATGAAGCCCACAACACCTACAATAAACAAACATAGATCATGTGATAAATATTATCCATGCATATAATCATGCATACATTACATACGCATCATGTTATTTACAGGTAAAGACGATGCCAAACTAGGGCAATACCATCCTGGTAAACAAAATATTCCACCTCCACTTGAGGAACCTGAAAACATCAGGAAGGACAATGGCCCACTCAAGCCTAAAGTCAATTTAAACCTACTTAGGCCCTGTTCAAGAAACATTGCAATATCATGATCACAAAAGCCTCCTAAAACAAAGGAGCGTTCTTCTAGACATTCCTGAATTTTCATTAAACTCATTTCTTCATCATGTTTTAATTTTTGATTGAAGGTGCAAAAATTTTACTTCGCATAAACTCAATCAAATAATTAAAACATGCATCATAAAATGTATTAACATTATACTTTTCTCTGATTTGTCACTGGAAGCAAGTTAACATCCTACCTAGGAAATTCAAAACATAATCAAAGAAAGAAACTGTTATCTCAAAGGGGTCGCCTTTGAAATGGATCTAGGCTGATCCGATAGTTTCAACGGTCAAAACCAACAGAAGGTTAACTCATAAGGGGAACACAATGATCGCAATCAAAGAAAGAAACAGTTGTTAACTATTAAAGGGGCACCGCAGAAAGAAACGATCGACCCACCCGCAATGGACATCAAGCATCAAGGGATTCCGAAGAAAAAAACGGACAACCCTGTGGGTCATGGTGCCAGAAAGGAAGGCCAAAGTCATCACATTATCGAGGACAAAGAAGTCACCAATCGCACCGGTCAGGTATGTTCTCGATCCCTCGCTCCATTTCATGTGATCATACTGGCTATATAACCAGCAGTGATCACACAAGGGGCAGCTGTGAGCACGTGATTTTGTACCGGCTCGTGCATTCGATGATGATGGCTTTTCAGGATTTAATCCTTGAATCACACAATTTTTGACTGTCCGATAATCTTTAAATGAGATTTCTCCTCGTAAAAAAATAAATATTTCGGGCCCTAAAAAAATATTTAGGATCGTAAAAAAAATTTAAAAACTTTAAGTTAAAATTTAAAGGCTTAAAATATTTTAAAGGACCTAAAAATGTTTAAGGGTTCAGAATAATTTAATTAAATTATCTTTTAAAAAAAATATATATATATAAGGAAAAAATAAAAAGAAAATTAGGGACGTCAATAGGGTGGGGATTATCCGAAAACCGTGGGGATCCGAACCGATGGGTGTGGGGAATAACCGAAATTTTCACCCGCACAAGCGATTATTGGGGATTTTTTTACCGCCCGTTGAAAAACTCGGCCGGTTTTGGGATAAGCTATACCCGCCCCGTGGGGGTTCCGCACCGCCCCCGAATAATTCCCCGATACACACACACACACACACACACACACACACACACACACACACACAC
>CATIWQ010281237.1:0-12962 GCA_949673415.1 Euphorbia schlechtendalii | reverse complement strand
ATGCATCCCTTTCTACAAAGCATTGAAAGCAAAGAAGTTCACATGGGGGGAAGATTACGCTGCAGCCTTAGCCGAGATCAAATCCTTTCTAGTCTCCCCTCCGTTGCTGAGTCATCCTATTACTAGCACACCACTATATCTATACCTCAACACTTCGGAGGAAGCACTAGGAATGGTGCTCATCAGGGAAAAAGAGGCAGATCAATTTCCTGTCTATTATGGGAGCCGCGTCTTAAAAGGTGCCGAAGTCAAATATAGCCGCATGGAAAAGCTAGTGTTTGCTTTGATAATATCTTCTCAAAAGTGGCACCACTATTTCCAAGCACACACGATCATAGTACGAACCGACCTACCACTCAAAAAAGCTCTCCAATGACCTGAAACCTCAGGGCGCCTCGCCGAGTGGTCCCTCAAGCTTGCCGAATTTGACAACCGCTTCGAACCAAGAACAGCGATGAAGGCACAAGCATCAGCCGACTTCGTGCAAGAAGCTCCGCCTTTGAAAGAATTACAGAAGACAGCTTGGAAAATGTTCATTGATGGCAGTTCTAATCATGCGGCAGCGGGCATTGGGGTGTATATCCAAGGCCCGAAGGGAATCGCTATTCGGCAGGCGGCTAGACTTGAATTTAAAGCCTCCAACAACGCTGCCGAATATGAAGCATTAATTTTTGGCCTTGAAATCATCCAGGCCATAAAACCCGACAACGTTAGAATATTCAGCGATTCAGGCCTGGTGGTCAAGCAATTTGGCGGGGAATACAAGACTAGGAATGGATCCATGCGGCAATATCTCAGCCGAATCACAACCCTCATTAGAAATATCCAAAAAGAAGGAACCGAAATGAGCATTGAACAGATTCCCAGGGCGCTGAATGCCGAAGCTGATAGATTGGCAAAAGGGGCCTCGAGTGAGGAATAGGAAATTCTACTCCCTTGTATACCTCTGCGGATAGCTGCCCCCAGCATAGCTGTCGCTGAGATACTTCAGGCGGAGGTGGGGGACGAGTGGTTTACTCCCATCAGCAAATATTTGGAGCACAAGGAGCTACCAACCGACGTGAGCCAGACCCAAAAAATAGTGAGGAAGTCCTTCCGCTATGCGATTATCGGAGGGTAACTGTACCGAAAATCGTTAACACACCCGTGGCTAAAGTGTGTGGACCAAGCCAACGCTGATTATATACTACGCGAAGTACACAAAGGCCTCTGCGGCGCCCATGAGAAGAAAGACGCGATGGTTCGAAGGGCGAAGTTACAAGGCTTCTACTGGCCAACTATGGAGCTGGACGCTAAAAGAATGGTCCAATCTTGTGAAGCTTGTCAAGCGTTCGCCCAGATATCATCGGCCCCGGCCGAGCCGAGGGCTATAATACAAGCGGCATGGCCCTTTGCCCTCTGGGGAGTAGATCTAGTGGGGCCTTTACCCAGAGCGAAGCAACAGAAGCGCTGGATTATTGTGGCTGTTGATCACTTTACCAAATGGGTAGAAGCCGAGCCCCTGTCAACCATTTCACCGAAGCAAGTCACTTCCTTCTTCACCAAGAACATTATGTCGCACTTCGGCATCCCTCATACAATCATAGCTGATAATGGAACGCAGTTCAACTGCCACACGTTCAAATGTTTCTGTCGCAGGCTGAAAATACAACTCCGCTTCTCCAGCGTTTCCCATCCCCAAACAAACGGCATGACGGAGGTGACCAACAAGACCATCCTGGCAGGGATCAAGACGAGGGTTCAAGAGCATGGTTCGGCGTAGCTCAAGGAGCTGAATAACGTTCTTTGGTCTTATAGAACCATGCCCCAAATGGCAACAGGGGAGACACCTTTTCTTCTCACTTATGGAACGGAAGCCGTAGTTCTAGTTGACGTCGGAGCACCTAGTGCAAGGGTGGCCCACTACGCTGAAGGAGCTTTAAATGATGATATGTTGCGCAACAACTTAGACTCGCTGGAAGAAAGGTGAGAGCAAGCTCTCATACGAATGACGGAATACAAACGGCACATAGCACTCATCCGTGATAGGAAGATTAAACCGCTCACATTCCAAGAGGGTGAGCTGGTACTCCGGAATACCAAGGACTCGCAAGCTAAAGTTGGACGGGGGAAGCTCGGCATTAAATGGGAAGGCCCATTCAAGGTTAAAAGACGAATTGAAAACGGCGCGTACAAGCTCACGACCGTTCAAGGAAAAGTCCTACCTCGAACATGGAATGCGGCGTCCCTCCGAAAGTTTTACCCAGGAGCGTAGAAGAACGCTTTACATGTATTAGCTTTATGAGCACCATTTTGTATATTCACTCTATGAATTTCAACTTATGAACTTTCAGAACGAGGTAAATACAACTTCCTACAAAGCCCGCAGGGTCAGATCAACGAGATCCCCTCGGCACTCTCTCGCTTTGAAATTAAAGCAACTCGAAACCCGCAGGGTAAGATCAACGAGATCCCCTCGACACCCACTCGCTTTGAAATTAAAGCAACTCGAAGCCCGCAGGGTCAGATCAGCGAGATCCCCTCGGCACCCACTCGCTTTGAAATTAAAGCAACTCGAAGCCCGCAGGGTCAGATAAGCGAGATCCCCTCGGCACCCACACGCTTTGAAATAAAAGCAACTCTAAGCCCACAGGGTCAGATCAACGAGATCCCCTCGGCACTCTCTCGCTTCGAAATTAAAGCAACTCGAAGCCCGCAGGGTCAGATCAACGAGATCCCCTCGGCACTCACTCGCTTTGAAATTAAGTCGACTCAACTGCGGAGGTACAAATAAGTTGAAGATAAAAATAATTCGCGCGTTAGCAGACAACATTGATAAGAAAAATGAAGAACATTTTGATAATGAATCGAAAAACCGAAACCATGAACAAGAAAAAAACCAGCAACTGTCAAACTCAGCAATAAACGAAACAGGAGGGCGAAAATATATTTCATTTATAAAAATTTTTTTAGTTCACAGAAGCCGAACCCAATGGCTATAAACGTCAAGACAATTAAGTAAAAATGCAACATGAGTTAACAAAAATATATCACGACTGGACCTCATCCCCCTCAGTCGCCACCGACGAAACATTGGAGTAAGAAGGCTCTGGCGCGGGAGGACCAAATATGCGTTCATCCTCTTCCCAGCGGCCAAGGGGTTCGTCGGGAGGAGCTAGCTGAGCAAGATCGTCGACATCAGCCTCAGGAAATTTAGCGCGCACAGCGCGAAGAAAAGCAGTCCGATAGCGAAGGTGATCTTCCCGCCAATCTTCGCGAGTCTGCTTCACTTTCAGCTTATACTTGGCCTTGTGACGATCGTGCTTGTATTGAAGATCCCACAAGGCTTTGGTATTATCCTCGGCAATGGTTCTCCAATATTCCAGCCCCTTTGCAGTATCCTCCAAATCCTTGGCCACTTGGGCCCTCCCATTCCTTTCCTCCTCTATCAGCGCCTTGAGCCGCTTCTCCTCCGCCTCAGTAGCAGACTTGACCTTGGCCAGCGCCACATCATGCTTCTCCTCCATAGCTCGCATCGTGGTAATCAAATCTTTCCTCTTCCTCTCGGAGAACTCCAAGACCTTAAGAGCTTGGGCCAAGTCGGCCGCTTGCTTGTTACCTACCTCTCCTAACTTGCGCATAGTCTCCCGCATCTCGGCGAAGACTTCACGCTCCAGCTGAGCCTTCTTAAGCCGCTTGGCACTGCCTTGAGAAGCAGCATAGGCTGTCTCCACTTGACGCTGTGCCTCTATCAGCGCCTTAGCCACCCGATGAGCGGCAGAAAAGGCCTTCAAACCAAGAGCGACCACATGGTATGTCAGCAGACAAATATATGAATACAAGCAAATACACGACGAAACACTTACAAGCAAAGCTTGCTGCTCGACATAGGCCCCTAGCTCCGCGGGACCCATAGAGCCAAAACGAGCATCCTCGCTAGGAAGCTCGGTGAATCGCCCTAGCTCACCGCACACCTCTGCCTTGATCAGAGGAACGTCTTCTCCATGCACCCTCCACCATAACTATAACACCCAAGTAATATTTAGAGGCCTACGCAAACAAATAAAAACAAAGGACTCTGGCTAAGTTACTTACCAGAGGAGGATCGTATTTGGCCCATTGGACCTGCTCCTCCTCCGTCAGCGGAGCCTTCCCCTTAGCAGTCTTCCCCTCAACGTCCTCTTCACGGGGTCGCTTCTGCACCGGCTCCCTTATTTCCACACCCCTCGCGGCGAGAGCCTTTCTCTTGGTCACAGGCTTCCCGATATCAGTAACGAGCGCCATCGCCCTCAGCGGGGTAGTGTCAATCACCACCACATCCCCCGCCTCAGCCTTCATAGCCCCTTGGGGCGCAAGAGGATCGACACTCCCTTGCTCCAGCAGTTGCTGAGCCCAATCCTCAGCGGCGACTTGTACAATCAACGTCGCTTCCACGGCCGAAGGGGACTGCTCAGTTACTGCCACTGGCTGAGCCACCTCAGGCGTCCGCATCCTCGCCGCTGCCACTGCAAGAATAATTTTCGGTTTCCACTTAGTACGAGCCATTCCTACAAATAGCAAACAAAAATTAGTTTGTCGAAATCTCACCCCTTTCAGCAATCAAATCAGTAAATACAATGGCCCCCTGATCCATCCAGCAAAAAAGGCCATCGGGTTGACCAAGTAGATACTCCACTACACGCCAATGAATGCTGGGTCGGATTTGGCGAACCATCTCGGCCTCGCGGTGTTGTGCTGAACTCAAGTCCCTGGCTTGACGCCAGTTATAGGGATCCTCAGGGTTCCGGTTCCAGCGCGTGTGAAATGGAAATTTCCCGTCCTTTAAGGGATTCGGCGCATCCGTCTCAACGTGGTCAGGGGACGGAAAAATCCAGAACCATTTATCCTTGAAGTCCCTCACGTAGGACTGCTTCTCCACCGGTTTGGGGGTGGTTTCCCTTGTGCTACCCCAAAACACAAAAGCCCCGGCACTAATCGTGCGAGGCCTGAAAAATAGACGGAAAACGTGCCCCGACATCCTGGCTAGCACAGCCAACACAATCCATGCGTTGGGATGTAATTGCCTAGGGCATAAACTGAATTCGCGCAGCACATCCACCACCCCAGCATCTAAAGGAAAACGGAACCCCCACCGCACGTGCTGGCATACGACGGGAACCAGGTCCTCCCTAGGGGGATTCCACATCACCTCTCCCTCCTTTGGGGCTTTCCCTAAAACCCCACACGAAGACCCTACCAATAATTGAAAAATCTTCGTTGCTTCCCTCTTTTTGATGGTGGTGGGCGTTTCACAGTCCACTCCTTCAGCGGGAAATGGGGAAGATGATTCTCCAGCCACAACTTGGCGGCGCGGGACAGAACCCGGACTACCCCCCACCACCTCCACCGTACCGCTCGCCTCGGGACCCGTTGAGGACAGCACCGCAGTCGGACGAGAGTCACACTCCTCCACCGATTGACGACGACCGGCGCGGTGGACTAGAGCACAAGAATCGGAAGAAGATGAAGACATTTTAACTAAAAGCAAAGGAAACTCACTCGAGGAAAGAAGAAGACTTAGGGCAGCAACTCGCAACGACAGATTAGTAAAAATGGGAAAACAAAGAGAGAATTTCAAAATCAAAGGCAAACGAAAGAATAAGGACTATACGCACACCCCAATTTATACAGCAGCTCGCAAGAAAAACGAGAAGACACACCGATTCCCCAGGAACGTAATTATTACTGCGAAAACTGCAGCGGATGTGAAATGGCACATCAACTCAATAGTCGTAGTTCCGGCAAAATGACGCCATGTATGCAAACCCTAAAAGGGCCTACATTTGGGCTCGTTGAAGGGGGGACTCCTGGTATCAAGGCCCATTAATGGCCTCAAGGCCCATTAGGAGGCCCAAAATAGCTGCGGGCAAAAGCATATCTCGGCACAAACACGCGACGATACCATATCGGCATAACATTGAGCCGAGGTAATGCATCGCAATATTAAAGTCCTTCGGCATTACCCACCGTGCTTAGGCTGAGACACGCAGGCCGACGATGACATCCCTCTCTCTTCTGCCGCATTAAATGCTTTATCCACTGGCAGAGATGAATCATTAAATACCCCAACGGCGGACAAGACCCTCAAGCAGCTCACCACAAGTGTACCACCTGCAAACGGGACCCACAACTCATCATTATATACAATCCTATAAATAGCAAGACAATTCCCCATTGTAGAGGTAATTTTTACTACGACGACTCTAACAACGTACTAAGATTACTCTGAAAGATCACTGACTAGATCGTCGAAGGGTCTTTGCCGGAAACACCTCCGGCCAAAGACTTGTTTTGCAGGGCCCGTGAAGATCTATCAATCGGAGAATCAGACGCGAGGGATCCCAAGATGTAGCTTCTGATTTGGTATGTGACACTTGTATGTAGTGTAAACAAAAAATTACCCTTTTGTAATTCAAATATAGTTTCTGCAAATATATTTGATCATATGGATATATGGGGTCCAACAAATGTTTCTTTGAATGGTTCTAGATATTTTTTGACTGTTTTAGATGATCATAGTAGATATACTTGGGTTATTGCTATGAAAACTAAGCATGAGGTTACTGAAATTGTTCCACAGTTTTTTGCTTTAGTTAAAAATCAGTTTGGTATGTCTATTAAGGTAATCAGAATTGATAATGGACTAGAATTCAACTTGAAATCCTTTTATTTGCAAAATGGTAATTTACATAAAAAAATCATGTGTAGAAGCACCATAGCAAAATGGCATTGCAAAAACAAAACACGAACATAATTTATTTGTGGCAAGGTGTTTAAAAATGCAAAGTAAGCTGCTTATTACCTTTTGGACTTATTTTATTGGTCATTCAGTGCATATAATAAACAGATTGCCTACTCCTGTTTTAGAAAATAAGAGCCCTTCTGAAAAATTATACAACAAAATGCCTGATTACAGTGATCTTAGGTCTTTTGGCTGTTTGGCCTATGTTAGTACCTTAAGTAGAAACAGCACAAAATTCAATGACAGGACTGACAAAGGAATTTTCCTTGGATATGCTAAAGGTATGAAGGGTTACAAGGTTTATCGTTTGAAATTTGGAAATATATTACAAGGAATGCTAAGTTTCATGAAACAATATTTCCCTATTTAGAAAATACATTAGAAAGTAAAGTTGTTGATGCTGGTTAATCAAGATAGTAATTGAACATGCAATGTTGCAGGGCGGAATTTCAAAAACTTAAAATTAACCTATAAGGATCTCCTAAGCATGCCATGATTAATATAGTCTAATTTGAAACGTTCCGTAGATACTAATAGGTTTATAAAACTTATAAAAGAAACCCTAGCATCTAATTTTAGAGCATTACCAGTTGATGCGTGCTTTTCTCTTTGATTTGGATGCAGCCTTCCCTTAGAGAAATTCGGCAGAACTTTGTTAGCATAAGCCTCCAAACTAAGATAGCTACTATGATTGATCCACATGGATCTTTACCGACAAAAACCTCGTTGAGGTAGAACCCGTTAGTAGACAATAGCTGCTAGACCAAAGACCAACCCAAAAATATAAACTGAGAAGACTCACTTTAAAATAGAAATAGCCTTATAAAGAATTCTTCGTTGCTTGGAGAAACTTGTGGAGGATCTCGCACAACTCACGAAGAAAGAGTTGGTGAACTCAGAGAGAAAGGCTGAGCTGAAGTGTGGAATAATGAGAGAGGGGAGGCTTATTTATAGGGAGAGGGGTAGTATTTAACTCCCCCTCAAACACAATGTGGGATGGGAATACTCCCATCCCACAAAGCGGGTCACTTGGACCAGCGGGCTGACCTGCGTACGGCCTCCACAAGGCAAGCCCTACAGGTTTGCCTTGTACCGCAAGCATGGGCTTGCGGGCCTTCCCACAAGCCCATGCTTTCAGGCCCGCGCAAGCGCTACCATGGGCAACGCTTGCAGGCCTGCAGTCCCCTAGCGTACGTGGGGGCCCACGAGCTTTTCTGCTCGCGGAGCAGCCGCGCAGGCCCCACTTCGGACATCCCATGTTCGTTTGGGACACACTCATAACGGGAAAAATTCCCTTGCTCCACTCCATGTAATTTTCCCTATTTTCTCTTTATTCCTCGATTATTATTTTAGTCCGACTAATTAATAATTTTTCTAACGAATTCAACAAACAAATATTCTCAGCAAAGATCCAGTCTATAGGTTCTTTACTTAGTCCGGTAAAGACCCAAAGTGTGTGACCTCATAGGATCACGAAGTATAGAGCTGATAGAGGTTAACCTAAACTTGGCTTCCCATCCAGGAACCTTTAGGCTCAGTGTTCCAGATCGATATGGAACCTGATAACTCTAGATGATCAAATGGGCTTTCTAGCAAAGGGGTATGATCCCCCGATACTCGAAACGTCACATGCCTGTGACTTGATATGGTTTTGCAGTAGTAACCAATACAATACACTCCTTCCATCAGGTTAAGTACCATCCATTTTATTGAGCTCGGATTAAGTGTTAGCTCATATAATAGTCGTAGCTATCCTAGAATTAGACTTGTTCATGAAAAACACTACTCGCCATAATGTATCAAGATTGACTAGAAACCCGTTCTATCAATCTTATACTCTGATCAGAGGTTTATGAGTGTATCTCTTCAACAAGGGGCCCTAAGGTACAACTCTCATTATATTACTATATCAAGAGCGATGGATCCCATCTTGACTACTCAGCTTACCAACATGTGATCATTGCTATACCCGTAATCACCCGTATCATCCTGATCGCTAGGGTATGAATAAGTATGACCCAAAGTATAACAACTCCTACACAAGGTAACCAATATATCAGTTTTGAGGATACTTGTACTACTACTACAATAAGACATGACACCAACACATGGATATAGTTATTTTCAAGGTAACTAGTATATCAGGTCTGAGGATACTTTTAAATTCAAAAGCTAATATTGAAAATCCTTGGTTTGAGGTGGGGTGAGCGAAGTAGTTCTGAGAAGAGAAGAAGGTAAAAGCATCGAAAAAGTCATTACTTTTTACGCCAAAATGAGAGATTCAAAGCTTGAAGAAACTACTAATTTTAAATTGTTTTCATTTCATTACAATGGTTTTAGCTTTGTTGTAACTAAATTTAACAATTATCATCCTAGTATGGTTTTTTTTTGTTCCAGAAATTTGATGATCATTTTCTAAAAGAGATTCCACATGAGATACATCCTATTCGAGTGTTCAAATATTTGATTCATTTTGTGCATGGACCATCCATACCGAGTCCTCCAATTTATATGCGAAATTTTGAAGAGACGAACACGCTGCAAAGAATGTCGAAGAATTTCTTGACACTGAGCATGATTCGAGGGCGAATCATTTTTAAAGAGAGAGGGAATGACGCGAATCAAGGAACACCGATTATTGAACATAAAATTGATAAAGACTTAGAATTAAAGTGGGAATATCCTTTTCTAATTACATTTACAAAGTCTAAATCAATGAGTGTTCAAGAAGTTGTAAATGAGCAAATCGAAGAGATTTTGATGATTTCGAATTCAACTCAAGTTTCAACAACTTCTAGTAAGACCAGCTCAAGAAGAGATGAAGAATTCCAATTTTTGATTCAAGTATTGAAGAGGAGTTCAAGACTTGGTCTAATTGGAGATAGCTTAAGTGAGATTTGGATACGCACGTGTAAATCACATGTTAACCCATTGGGATCTTGGCTAATTCTTATTGGATCAATTACATGATGGAAGAAAATGAAGTGGCTGCTACATTATGTTTATTTTAATTTATTTAGATTTTCTTTTAATATTTAATAGTTAGTATACTTAGTATCCTAGTTTGTTTCATATTTCAAATTAGAGTATGATTCTTTTCTTATGCTTTAAGGAATTATATCCTAAAGCTATTAGGACTTTAGAATTTTATTTTTAGGCAAATTCTACATAATTTTGTGCCTTAGGAATAGTAGTATTATATATAGAAATCTTTTTATTTGCATTAGATAGTTTTGATGATTAATAAAAAATTTCAGATTTCCGTTGAGGAATTTCAGCTTCTTCTTTAAGTTCGAGTGATTGTGATCTTGTTCTTGAAGTCTTATTTTGATTGTGATCAATTGTTATGGCTAGACAATTGAGAATCAACCCCATAACAGTTTCTTTCATCCAATTCGATATATGTTAGCTTGATTGTTCGTTTTATTTGCTAGGATTGGTTGTGCTATTGCTAACTTCTTATTTTACACTCTGATTTTAAGTCTTTTATCCTATCTTTTTGTGTTTCATAAACCTCAATTCACGATCGGGAAATTCATTGAGTTCGACAAAGCCGGATTCACATCAGAGGTGGAGCTTAAAAAGCTTGAAACAATCAGGATTGATGAACCTGATAAACCTCAAACTCAAGCTGCAAATGAAAATGTCTTTGAAAATAAATGATCAAACTGTTAATAATAAAGAAGATCTCAATAATTATCAACTTATAAGAGATAGAGTTATAAGAGAAGTTAGTCATGGTTAATCAAGATAGAAATTGAACATGCAAACGTTGCAAGGTAGAATTTCAAAACTTAAATATAACCTAAGGATCTCCTAAGCATGCCATGATTGATATAATCTAGGTTAAAACGTTCGATAGATGCTTTTAGGTTTATAAAGCTTATAAAAGAAACCTAGCATCTAAGTTTAGAGCATTACTAATTGATGTGTGTTTTCTCTCCTTTTGGTGATGGTGTTCCTTTAGAGTAATTCGGTAGAACTTCGTTAGCATGAGATTCCAAACTAGGAGAGCCTCTATGATTGATCCACACGGATATTCACCGTTAAAATCTCGTTGAGGAAGAACCCGTTTGTAAATAGCAGCTGCTAGACCGCTCGAAGACCAACCCAAAAATAAATCGAGAAGGCTTACTTTAGAAAGAGCCTTCAAAAAGAATTCTTCATTTGTTTGGAGAAACTCGTTGAGGATTTCGCACAACAAAGAAGAGAGATGTCGAGCTCAGAGAGAAAAGCTGAGCTGAAGTGTGTGAAATAATGAGAGAGGGGAGGCCTGTATATAGGAAAAAGGGGGAGTGTTTGACTCCCCCTCAAACACAAAGTGGGATGGGATTATCCCATCCCACTTGACGGGCTAGTCGCGCGGGTCACTAAGATCCGGGGGCTAATCTGTGAGTCTAATCCGCAAGGCAAGCCCTTGCTGGCTGCCCGCGCAAGTGTTGCCATGGGCAGCACTTGCGCGCTTACCCTGCGCACTCGCGGGGAAGCCGCGCAGGCCCCACTTCGAACAATTAGTGCTCGTTTGGAGCCCACTCGCAACAGTAAAAAACCCTTGCGACACTCTGTGCAATTTTTCCCTATTTTCTTTTTATTCACTTTAATTATTAATACGGTCCAACCAATTAATAATTCTTCTAACGAATTCGACAACTTATATTTTTTTTGCATAAACTCAGTGTATAGACCATCCCTTCTTGTTTTTACATGTCTTTTCTAGGAAGTGTATCAACACCCTTCGGAAAAATGGGTGCCCCACCCCAAATATAGTTCCTTTTTTATTTTTAAGGGAATTGATTAATTAATTCACAAGAAGATGGGCAACATCTCCACGGAATCGTTACCGCATCAAAATGAGCTTGTCTACCAATAAATAGTATGAGACACAGTAGAATCTCTAGATATCAAACTGGAGACACAAGAAGTAAAAGGCCTGAGACAAGACCCGACATTTTGAAACAATAGAAGCGAAGTAAGGACTTGACTCGTAAATCATAATAGGCCAAATCAGAGTTGTCCATCGCTGCAAATAACCAAGACTCTTTAAGTCACAAACCGTGCCTCAATAGTTCATGAACGATGATATCATTGACTTAAATTCCCTTTTACCAGAGTGCTTGCTAACAGCCCTCGAAATGTGGCCAAAAAGGAACATCTTCACTTGATCTCATTTCGAAAAAAGTCTATTCCATGTTCTATCACTAACCAGCTGTTGGTAATGGCAATCATGGTTTGCACTAGAAGAGACAGAGGATTCCCTGTAGTAAGTTTATCATTTTCTCATAAGAAAGTAAGCACTCTTTGATTTCGCTTACATTCAGATACATGAGATCGAGAAAACAAGTAACAATCATCAGCAAAAAATAAGTGGGATGTTGATGGAGCATTTCTGGCACCCTCTCATCCATGAATTAAGCACATTCGTTCTACACCTGAATTATTCATAACCTTTACGCAATCAAAATGCTTCATTCACATATATACATATATATTCGTGTGTGTGTGTGTGTGTTTCCAATTGTGAGACCACATAGAAAAACAACACAACAATCAATATCAGAGGGCAGAACTGAGATTATGAAAAGGAAAACCGATTGACATGGCTACAAACTAGACAACGACCAATCATCACCGTACTCTTATCAACTGAAGCAAGAAAATTTCACTCTATAACAAAAGAAGCAATCAAAAGAAAGGAACATAGGTGCGTATAGAATCAAAGCATGAAATACCAAAAAGGCTAATAATGCATAAATAGTCATATTCAGAGTAAGACTCTTAAAAAGAGAAATAAAAGTTTCTTTCAGACTAGCATCATCTATGTTTTTGCGAAAAGTCCCTCTTACAATACAAAAGGGATGGTCCCTGAAAATGAAAACAATGCCAAGCACTCGTAGTAAACAATATCAGATATTTATGAAAAATGGGAAAATGGAAATTTACAGCTGACCTGATCAACAGCGTTAACAGTTTTGTATTCCATACAGGTTCGTCATCAAAATTTTAGGCCGAGCATTTCAAATTTAGATAAAGATTTTTTACTGGCAGTTACAGAACCGAATTGCAGCTGAAGATGGTTCAGGTTAGAGCTAGGAATTGGGTCCATAAGCACGACTTTTTAAACCATGAAAGAAGCGATGTTTTCTCCGCTTGGAATGCTTTCCAGAACCTTTAGACATGACATATGGAACAAATTGCACCTGCA
>CATIWQ010281234.1:0-11726 GCA_949673415.1 Euphorbia schlechtendalii | reverse complement strand
TGAAAACATGTGGAAATGAAAATCCAACAACGGGGGTTGGATTTGAGATTTGTAAAATGTCATTGTGACATCGTAATATGAGTGGTGTAAGTGAGTTGACTAAACTACCTATGTGGTAATAGGTCAATGGTTTGAGGTTTTGTACTATGACTAGGTCTCATTGAATGAGAAGGTCAAAATTGTTTTGGGTAAGCGGTGTGACATACCCTAATAAAATGAAAACAACTACCGTATTTAGCTACCTAATGAATGATTTGGTTATTTTGCCCAATTAGGGCAGAGTTTTTTGACACCTATGTGGTCACCACTATTTGAGGGTATGTGGTGATACGTGAATTATTGCCTCGTGTGGGCAAATGATTCGGGTATGAGGCGTATACCCTTGAAGATTTGGTAAGGTAAGACTTTTAAAGTAGGTTTGCCTCGTGTGGGCTTAGGTTAGGACATCAACTAGGATATCCTTTAATGTGGGAAATATGGTTTTGGGGAGGCATTTGCCTCATTTAGGCTTATGGTGTGTATAATTTCCCCGAAAGGGCTGTGAGTTGGATGTCGAGTGGACATCTCATGGGTAATGTGGTGGAAATGTTATTGCCCCTTGTGGGCTAAGTTTCGGACGTCAAGGGGACATCACGCAGTAGAAGAAAGGTATGTTTGCCATGTAAAGGCTAATCGCTGAAAAGGGTAAATGATGTCCCTAAGTGGTTTTATGTTGTCCTAAGTGTATGTGATATTGGTTTGGTACTGTGATATGTAAATTTAATATCATGAGTGTGTCTGTTCAAGTGTCTACACAAAAATTGGTGGTTAGTATGACATTTGTTTCTTGATAAATTGAAAGTAGCATACATGTATCACATAGCGTGCAACGTCCAAACTTCCAACCATATAACTCCCGCGTGTAGGGTTTTTGGCTAATCTCTATCCTAAGTTTGGTTCATCTTAGTACCACGAGGATACTAAGGAGCGCACCAGTAGGAAAATATAATGAATGATCGCATGTTTGGGTAACACCCTAAGGAAAATGCGTACAGCTTATTTACATGAGGGTTATAAATGGGTTGCTGATGTAGAAAGTTCTTGTTACACTAAAATACACTCCAAGCCTCTCCCAGAATGGGTTGAGGGAGGTACATGCGATATGGCAACAAGTACTCCACCTGCTCGAGTACTATCTTTTCTCAGGGAGGCAGATTAGTACAAGAGAGAGCTTCGTGGTAATGGGGGTACCTTAGACTTATAGGCTAATCCCTTCTATTGCAATACATTATTATGAATATGTCATAATTAAGATAAAATGGAATTATGTGATCAATAATTTTTGACACTTATCCAAAATCTAAGACCTTTGAAAAAACAAGCTTTAGAAAAAATCCCCAGCGGAGTCACCACTGTGAGCAGGCGACATGGAGTGGTGGGCCGAGAGCGCGCGATTTCATAGGCGCGGTCCACCGGGGTGTTTAAAAAAAGGTGCACCAGGTCGGGGACCTGGGAAAAAAAAGGTTGAAAGAGAAAGGGTGAAAACATTTTAGATCGGTTCGAACCCGAATCAGCCGTCTCTTTGTGTGGAGTCACCACCTGGATTAGCTCTTTCCAGGAATTAGAGTCCTGTGAGGCTTAATGTCCGCGGGACGGCCCACTAAGACACAAAGATTCGGGTCCGGGATAAGTTGCTTATTTCTTAAGTGATCACATTATATTACATCTACAGAAAACCATATTTTCTTAGGTATGCATATTCGCACTTAGGTCATTTTCAGAGTTTACGTGTATAATTCACGTATAGAAAAAGCAGTAAATCCATCCACAAAACAGTAAGTAAATGCGGAAAGTAAATGCAAAAAATAAAAATTACAAGGCCTTCAAAAATCGAGGGATGCAACCGCCCGCTAACCTATTAATTGCATTTTCCATAAAAATATATGTAATACTCGAAGGAAAGTAAATCCTAGGCATACATCTAACCTGCATCCACAAAGGTTAGCACGAAATATGGCACTTATGTTCAATTTGACTTTAGCGAGGCCCATGTAGCCTAATTAAAACATGAACGATTTTAAGTTGTTATTTTAAATAAAAATAGTTCATTTTTATTTACACGTATGTTGATCAATTTTATTAGTGAAAATGATCACATGGCATAAGATGAGGTCTGTTATCCGGGAATAATTTTAATTCACTTCGTTGGGGTATTCTAACATAAAAAATAAAGAAAGAAATAAAGATGAAGGAGAGATTACAACACCATTTACAATAATAAGGAAGAAAAATAATTCCTAGGTCCACAAAAAATAAAAAAAAAAGATGAAGGCAAAAGATGAGCATGGAATTCGCAGTTCTGGGAACTCAGAGGTTTACCCTTGCGGTATGAATCCACTTCGGCGTATCCATTCAATCCCCAGGAGTGTTCCTCGTTCGGTTTTTTAGTTAATTGTTGTTTAATGTGGAAAAATAAGTGTTTATTTATCTAAAAAGATAATCAGACTCGGGTTCTAAATTTGTTTTAGACCCGAGAATATCTGAGGATATAAGAAGAAATAGATGAAGAAATTTGATTAAAAGATGAAGAAATTTGGGATCCAAAAGTGTTTTGGATCCAAGAAAATGTTAGAAGAAAGTAAGAAATTATTGTTTATATTGTTTTTATCTGAAAGGGAGAATTTTTCTCTGAAAGCTCCCCTCAATCCAAAAATGTCCGACTATTTATATAAAAAATCTAGGAAAATCCAAAAAAGGCAAAAAAGTTTGGCGAGGTCTCCATGTCTAGGGCAAGCCTCTCTAGAGTCTGGCGAGGTTCGCCAAACCCCTGGCGTACCTCACCAAGCCTTTGGCGAGGTTCGCCAGGTCCCTGGCGAGGCTCACCAAGCCTTTTGGAGAGCCGTGCCTCGCCAGATATCGGCGAGGCAAGCTCCGAATTCGGTTTTCAGCTACGTTTTCAAATTTTTTGTGTATTTTTATATTTTTTAATTAATTTTCTGAATTAAAGTCCTTTTAAATTCAGAGACGAGGAAGACTCCCATTTGAAGATCATCGGATGGTCGAAAATTATGTGATTCGAGGATAAATATCCTAAAAAGCTGTCATCATTGAACGCGCCAGCTGGTAAAAAATCCCGTGCTCACAAGGGGTATTAACCTTTCAGATTTAGGTTGTTCATCCTCTCCTGCTTTATCATTCGTTTTACTCGGATAATCATCCGGTACTTCAACAACATCATTAGCAAGTATACCCGAAGGATTTGGTTTGTCTAGTAATTTACCACTACGAATGGCCATAGTATGCACATTTTCCTTAGGATTTCCTACTGTGTTACTAGGTAAATGGCCTTTTCCTGTAGATGGAATAGCACTTGCCAATTGACCAACTTGTATCTCTAAATTATGAATTGAAAATGATTAATTTTTTAACATTTGATCCATCTTATTCTCTAACTTTTTGTAACATTCTTCAGACTCTGATTGCTTATTACAAATTCCTTCCAGAAATTTGTCTATTTTACTTGTTAATTGTCTTATTCTATCATTACCTTTGTAATTCTTTTGTTGATTATCACCATACTTCCAATTAGAACTCCTATACTTATTTCCATTATTACCATAAGAATTCTCTTGACTTTGAACATAACTTAATTGCTCCCCTACACATGGGTTAAAGTTACACTCAAAAGCAGTGTGTCCAATTTGACCATAATTTTCACATGTCAAAGGGTTACTCTTATTTATATGCATATTATCTATCTTATGAGATAATGCAGATATATATGCTTGCATAGTAGAAATAGGGTCTAATTCGTTGACCTTTTTAACTGAACTAGAAGATGTAGATGCAGCATGCGAATGAGTAGGAGTAGTAGTAGTACTTGTGCTCTCTCCACTGGCCACATACTATTGTTATTTGCCATATCTTCCAAAATATCAAAGGCTTCTTGACTAGTTTTCTTCATAAGAGATCCCGCAGCCATAGCATCAATCGCTCCTCTTATTGCATGATTTATTCCATTATAGAAAGTTTAGAGAATCACATTCTGGGATAAACCATGATGAGGACAAACTCGCTCAAGTTACTTATAACGTTCCTAGGCTTCGTACAAGGATTCACTGTCCTTTTGGGTAAAAGAAGTGATTTCTTTAATGAGTCTTGCGGTTTTGACTAAAAGGAAATATTTACTTAGAAAGGCTTGGGCTAATTTATTCTAATTGGTGATTGAATTTGGGGGTACTGAATTCAACCAAACTTTCACTTTATCACGAAGTGTAAAAGGAAATAAGCGAAGTTTAACTACTTCATCAGGAACATTATGCATTTTGAAAGTATCACAAACTTCTAAAAAGTTTGCAATGTGAGCAGTCGAATTTTCATTGGGTAGACCATAATATTACACATTATTGCTAATCATTTGAAGTAATGCTAGCTTGATTTCAAACTGATTTGCATTAATGGGTGGCCTAGCAATTCCCTGATTATTACAATTGATGGTCGGAACGATATAATCCATGAGCCTTGGTTGAGGTTGATTGGCATTTTGTTCTTCTTTAGCCATCCTTCTTCTTTATCTCTTATTTCTCCGTTTCCTTGTCCTACCAAATCATTCTATTTCTGATTCGAAAGACGCCAAACTTTCTCCCAAACTACGTGTACTTGGCATGCACATGATAGAAAGAAAACTCAATGAATTAGCAAGAAAAATATGTTAATAAAAAAATATATAAAAACTTAAAACTATAAACAAAAACAAATCTAATTGATATATAATATAAATATAATTGCTCATTCTCTAGCAATTTGATCTCTAGAACGCGCACTTGCCTTCCCTGGCAATGACGCCAAAAACATGATCACAAGGTTTTGACTATACTAATTTAAAGGGCTTATATTCAGTGATGATGCAAAAAACCTTGTTCCCCACTTCTCTACCGGTAAGATAAAGTTCAAAATCCGAACAGGTGTTGTCAATACCGCTTATCAAAATAGAAAAATGATGACCACTGCAAGTGTACAATTTCGATGTAGTTTTAAAAGATATCGATCCTACAGGGAAGGGATTCTGTTCTAAAGACCAACTAGAGTTACGGAACAAACGAAAATAGGTAATTTGATTGGAGGGTTTGGATGATAGACGGATGAATAGACTAGAGAAAATGTAAAATATTTAGATATTCCCTAAGAACAAGTTTAACAGAGAAAAACATGCAAAATCATCAAGAATATTTTGTACACTAAATAACTTCAACAAATAAGGTTCTAGACGTCCTAGTATTCAATAATTCACCTCAGAGCAACACATGAGATGACTTTTCTAAATCTAAGATAAACGAATTATGACACTTATAAGAACCTGGATAACTACAATACTAAGCTTAGTACGGGTCGCTCTCACATAACCATATTAAGCAAGTTACCATTCCAAAAATGTTGGCTCACTAAACAGCGTTATAATCACAGATCTAGTGATTACACACAATCTTATTAACCCCGAAATCACTCTTAAAGTTAACTCAAAAGCATATGACTTGATTAATATAAATGATGCAAGATGAAATACTCGTTATGACACATATACATATCATAAACTTTGAAATAGAAAGTATAAGCAGAAAACAAAGTAAAGTTGTAAGGTATGCAAGTGAAAGCTAAAGTTGATCAAATCGTATCAACTCTTTAATGGGAGTCTTCAATTCTCGTAATTCCTACGTCTACTTTGAATTCGGTCTTGACTCGTACAGAACCTCCACTAGGATGCTATTCTTTGTGAATTTTGAATAAAAGAAAGTTGAAGAATGAAAAATTTTATTGATAAGTGCTTTGTAATTACACTCATACAACAAAAGCATGAATTTGTGTAGAAATATAGTGATCGAAATAGGAATCGAATCACTTAGACATTTTTCTCTCTATGACTTTGAATGTAGCGAAATCTAGATATTTTCATTCTCTATCTATACACGCATACTATCATTCAATGCCTACTACTCATGCCATACATAACCCACCATGCACGAAATTGGTGTGATTTGAACCCTATGTATAGAGTATGAAGGGTTGCATCTATCCAAACGAAGAATCATGTCCATTGGCGGAGGGTTGCATCACTTCAATATGATTGGATGCAAAGATTCATCCTCATCCCCAATGGAAAGGCACCTTTTTATGATTGGTTGGCTTCCAAAAGGTGTCTTTTTAGTTGGTGGTTGATGGCGGTTGATCATTGTTATCTGGTGGTTGGTAGTTGAAAAGATATAACAAATAACCATCACAAGTCATGATCGCGATTCACTTGTCATAATCGTGAATTATGATTTGTAACTTTCTATTTATGAGGAGTAACAAGTTATGACCATGAATGGTTGTCACGATCGTGACATGTCTTTTTCCTCATGTCTCTTCTTCACAACTTTGCCAATCTTTGACAGCTTTGATCCTAAACCAAATCCTTGTATTCCAAGCATCTTTTTGCACCTTTTTCACTCTTTTTACATAGAATTCCATCTTTGATCATTTTACTCCCAAGATTTACCTAGTTTCTACTTTTGCATCAAAAACAACTACATACCACGTGAAATCTTTTATATGAAGTATAACATGAAACAAAACCATATCATTTTATGATTGAAAATGTCACGATAATAAGTGTAAGTATACACTTATCAGGGACCCAAAAGGTTAAAGAGAAAATGCAATCGATTTATATCATCAAAACCCGAAATCTCTATCTCATAGTTTAGAGTCGCCAATTGGATAAGTTCTTCTAGGAATTAAAGTCTTGTGAGGCTTAATGTCCAGGGGATGGCCTACTAAGACGCAGAGATTCAAATTCAGGATAAGTTCATTACTTCTTATTGGATCACATTAAATTACATTTACAGAAAATCGTGTTTTTTTATTGTGCATATTCGAACTTAAGTCATTTTCATGTTTATAATATGATTTAACGCACATATGAAAAGCAGTAAATTCATACATAAAGTAGTAAATAAATGCGGGAAAATAAAATAATTAATTACAAAACCTCGAAGGATGCAACATCCCGCCTAATCTATAAATTACATTCCTTAAAAAAGTTGTAATACCCGAAGAAAAATAAAATCCTAGGCATACATCTAACTTAATCTACCTGCATCCACAAAGGTACCATAGGGGATATAGCATGACATAAATATTTACATGTATGTTCGATTTAATATTGAGGAGGCTCATGTGGCCTAATTTAAAACATTGGAAATTAAAAAAAAATTATTTTAGGAGAAAATAGTTCATTTTATATACTGATATGTTGCTCATTTTTATTCAATGAAAATGATTGGATGGAAAAAATGTGAGGTCTATTATCCGAAAATAATTTTAATTCCATCCTTAAGGGTAATTCTAACATGTAAATTCAAGGATCCCCAAAGTTAAATAAAATAATTAATTAAAAGAATAAAAGAAAACTTAAGCAATAAAAGAAATAAAGTAACAAATAAATTAATTAATTAAGAAAATAAACGAATAAATAAAAGAAATAAACCTAGGTCGTCATTTGAAAAAGAAGAAAATAAAGAAATCACGGAAAAAAAGCAACTCTAGGAACTCGAAGGCTTACCCTTATGACGTGAATCCACTTTGATGAATCCGTTGGATCTTCGGAGTGTTCCTCGTTCATTTTGATTTTTTGTTCATGAAAGAAATTGATTCAAAGATAATTAGATTCAGAACCCAAAGTTGGTTTTAGACCAGAAAATATCTAAAGAATTTTAAAAGAAAATGAATTATGTCGTTGTCAAAAAGTCAGAACTATTTCGTACTTTTTTAATAAAAAAATTTCCTACCCTTTCCGTACTGAAAAGTCCCCCTATTTATAGGGGGAAAATCGAATCTAGCTAAGTCCACCGGCAGGCTCGGCAATTCGCCGACGAAGAGAGGAAGGAAGTTCACCAACGAATAGGGATAGTTCGTCGGCGGACTGCCCACCTACCTTTTTCCATTTTTAAAAAATATATATTTTATATTATTATTTTTTATTAATTAATTAAATTTTTTAGTATTTAATTAATTTATTCTAAACCCTTAAACATTTATTTAGATCCTTAAAATATATATTTAAGCTACTAAGTATTTACTTACGACTTTTAAATATTTTTTATGATTTTGAATATTTATTTAGGCCCCAGAATATTATTTAGTGATGAGGAGAGCTCTCATTTGAAGATCCTAGGATAATTGAAATTTGTGAGATTCAAGGATTAAATCTCGAAAAGCCATCATCATTAAATGTGCGAGCTGATACAAAATCCCGTGCTCACAGATCTTCAACTTAATATTTTGGGTATATCTTAAAGTGGGAGTAATTCAAATATATTGGTTCAATATGATCATATTAATAAGGGATCTTGTTCCATGGGGAGCTGAGAACTCAAGGTGTTATTGGTTCAAGTGGGAGTCAATATTTTTTAACTCAAGTGCAAACTTAGATCATTATAATATTTCTAACTCAAGTGGGAGAACATAAATGAGCTTAAAAGGAAGAATTTCAAGTTATAATAGATATAAGAGACATATTTAGAAGAATTTGGAATCTAAGAAATTTGAATGGAAAATTATTCCAACCCTGAAAATTAAGTGTTTAAAGGAAGATTAATAGTTGTGTGTGATGGAAGAAGAATTAAGTTAACTTTCCTTAAGGACATAAAATCATTAAGAACAAGTGGATTCCTAATGTAAAGTAAAAGCATTAGGCTTATAGTTAAAGGATACATATATTTAAACTGATAAGAATATGTTATAAGAATATATTCTTTCCAGTTGTGAGAATTACATCTATATGAATTATTTTAACTTCAGTAGTTGTATCTTCCTTAAAGTTACATCAAGTAGGTGTATGGACCTCTATTCTCAGTGGAGAATTTTCATTAGAGATTTATATGGAAAAAGTAAGAGGGTTTTTCCCAAAGATTTGTAAACACGAGGTATCTTAAATTAAATAAGTAAATTTAAAATCTCATGAGGTTTTAAGGTTATGATATTTGGAGTGGTAAACACATACCCTATTCGTGAAAGATTTGGGTGTCGAGTAACTTCGTGATGTAAGTCGTGGCAAATTTTGCATAGGTCCTAGGATCAAGATCTAAATGGATGGATAAGATAATTAGTATATTTGTCTTTGGAATCTTGCCCAAAAAGAGTTTGAAAAAGATTTTATATGCAGAATTATGAACCCATAAGTATTCTGATAACTAAGAATATGAATCTTAGTGTAAGTATTTATCCTAAAACTCATGTTAAGTGGGAGGATATGAAAAATGTTCCATAGATTGGCATTACATATGCTATGTTATACTCCAGACCTAATATAACTCATGTTGTGTGCATTGAAGTAATATATTAGTTCATTCCACTATTAGAACACTAGAAGGCCGTTAAGATAATTAGAAGATACTTGTATACGACCATTGGTTATGCTCTAATGTATAGAGCCAAGGAAATAGACCTTATAGAATACATAAGTGAATATTAGCTACGGTTAAGGCTGAAATTGAGTTTTTCAAGTTATGGTCAAAGAGTTTGTTTGACAAAAGAGACTATTAAGCCTTCTTATGCTGAGTGCTCCAAATAAAATGTTAACTATTTATAGAGATAGTCAAACATCAATATCTAATGTGATAGAACCGAAATATCATAGTAGTAATAAGTATATTGATATCAAGTATCCATTAGTTGTAGACTAAGTTACATGAGGAGAGGTCAATATGAAGTATTTATCTATACATTACATGCTTGTAGATTTGTTCAAGTATGTCACCAAAAGATGTATATGTGAAATATATCAAAGAGTTAAATATGTGTAGACTATATTAATTTAGTTACCTCATTTATTATAACCTTCAAATCGTGAATGATATTGTGATAATATAAATGAGTTTTATTCAATGAAGAATGTTTGTGTGTGTATGTTAGGTACATATTATTTATCCTTCATAGCATGTCAAACAGAGAAGTAGGCCACTAACATGGGTTTTTACCTTAGTGTTATCACGAGGATACAAACTAAGATGATTTTGAACATGCTATTTATAGTTCAGAAACCTGTTAAAAATCATGAATCGATTTTTACAGTAATAATAAAATTGCATTGTATCAAACAATATGTACAAAATCTGAAAGGAAATCGGTTAAGAAGTGTGTAGTTCACATGACTATTTGTCATTTTTGTCTAAATAGCTTAAGGTAGTTCATATAGTCAAACAAGGTTAAATGTTAAGGTGCATTGTAATTGAAACCTTTATATGGTGTTGGTTGATATGATATGACATGTACTCCTTTATTAGGTTAGAAAGGAAAGGACACCATGATACATAATCAAAGTGGGAGAGAAATAAGTCCTCAAGATAATGTGTGTTTAGCGATCATCAGATGAGAAGTTTGTACGATGTACAAGGATCTCAACTTCTCTAATGTGAGACTTAATCCATTATATTGTTATTGGACCTAACCCTCAATATTATTGAGTTATCTTATGAAGTAAGGACTAGTAAGGGAGATTTGATCAATAACCAAGAGATAATAGTAAGATTCGATCTGGGAGAGATTGGTTGATGGAGCCAACTAGTTCTATATGGAATTGACAACTTAAAAGGAAGATTTGGCCTATTAACATTCATTAGAGTTTTGTTGGTTCAATGACATGCCTATTTTATATTTGTGATAAGATGGTGAATAACAAATTAAGGCTTTTGAGATCCCAAAAGATGTGGAAGTGGGTGATTGTTGACTAGTCTAGGGTAAAGCATACGTGTTATATATCAATGTCATATTTTATATAATATATAACTTATATCATTAGGTACCAATCTATTAAGTCTTGGCAGACCCTAGTGGGTGCAAGATGTTTTCTGAATACTAGATGTTAATCTATTTGGTTAAGTACCACTCAGGATAATCTTGGCAGACCCTAACAGGTGAAAGACAAAGTGAACCTGATAGTATGTCGATCACACTACTTCACAACATATAGAATATTTGATAACCTTGTACGGAATGTGACTTGCCAAGTGCGAGTGGGAGATGTTGAAAATACCCAATCCATCTGTGAGCGGGTCAATCAGATTCCGATTCAGTTTATTTATTTGGATTAATTTGAAAAGTTATAAAAATTTAAGAAATTAATTACAAATAATTAAGAGTTTAAGGACTTAATTGAAATTAATCAATTTTTTTATGAAATATGAGATGGTCTTGTAATATGAATTAGAGAATTCATTTTCATTATATTTTCGTTTCCTTTCATTTTCTCTCTCCCGAATTTTCACGATGAAAATATCGCAAATCGATTGTTATCGATCTTCATCGCTGCGAGAGTTGTGGATGTATATTCATACTCCGACACACCGTGAGATGTATTTGATGCTATGTTTTTCAATCTTGGACATATGTAAAAATTTAGAATCTAAATTCATTTCACTCTCTGTTTTCGTTGAGGGATATTCCTGTTAAGGTTTAGAAATAGTTAAAGGCTCCGTTATCAACTAATTTAATTAGTCATTAATTATTACTGAACATTCGTCCGGGATCCCGGTGTGACTTGATCGCCGTTGGACCTCAGAATATATCGAATTGATTAAACGTTGAGTTCCACCTGCAATGCGAAGTAAATTTGTGTGAAGGTCGGGGCTTTCTCCCCCGGGAAAACTCCGACGCTCAAGTTAGTAAAATTATCGAATCGTTTTTTGAGTATCAAGATTATAGAGTTTTTT
>CATIWQ010281212.1:0-14864 GCA_949673415.1 Euphorbia schlechtendalii | reverse complement strand
CACAATTTAAAGAAAACGGTTTTCTGTAGATGTAATATTTTGTGATTACATAAGAAATAGGCAACTTATCCCGAACCCGAATCTCTGTGTCTTGGTGGGCCGTCCCCCGGACGTTAAGCCTCACAGGACTCTAATTCCTGGAAAGAGCTAATCCAGGTGGCGACTCCACACTGAGAGACGGCGATTCGGGTTCGAACCGATCTTAAACATTTTCGCCTTTTTTCTCTTTTTAACCTTTTTTTCCGGGTCCCAGACCCGGTGCTTACCTTCTTCTGTTTTCAAAACACCCCGGTGGACCGCGCCTATGATTTCCGCGCGCTCTCGGCCCACCGCTCCGTGTCGTCCGCTCACAGGTGGTGTGCTATTTTAGCCTACCATCATGCTAAACTAGCCTGCCATGTTAATTGGACACACCAACTGGTAAATGGGCATGCACCCATTTATTAGGGTTTGACTTTTTTTGGGCTTTTGGCTTGGAATGAGAAATTAGGCTTTCCTTGGAATGTGAATTTTTAAAATTTAGATTTTTGAGTAAGAAGAATGATAATTCGGCTCCATGTGACTCTTATTTAATCCCTGACTTAAAGTCGGTATGAATCCTCATTGGGTCGAGAGGACCATGCTAATAGTTTGCCCTTCACATACATAAATTTCGAGATAAAACTTTTCTATGCGAAGCAAACCAAAACATTGTAAGTGTAATGCATGCAGTTACATTTTTAATTAATAAATTTTGAAATAAAATATTTTTCCCCCTTCGATTAAAATGTCTAACAAATAAAATTTTCATCTTATGAAAGTTGGAGAAAGTTTGAATTTGAGAAGAGTCGGATAATAAAATTTTCATGAAAACATTCTGTCAAATTTAATGCATGACATTTTTCATGTGAAATTTTTTTAGTTTCGGTTGATTTCAAAAACTAATATAAAAAATGAAACAAAAGTGTAGAAATTAACCTGTATAGGGGTAAATGGGCTCGCACCCATTTACCAAGCCTACAACGATCACATTAGTGACCATTTCTAGGGAGCCCCACCTAGGAGTGGTAAATGGACATGCCCATTTACCATGCCTTGTAAAAGGCACCCTAAGCTTCCTCATTTGGGTACATTTCTTCTTTCTTTCTTTCTTTCTACTTGCATTTTTTCCTTCCTTCGATGATTTTTCAGTCATTCTTTTGAATTTTTCATCATGATTTCTCTTCTTTTCTTTCCTTTTATACCCTTTCTTTTTTTGATTTTGTGAGGGCTTGGTGTTCAACAAACTTTTCAAAGTTCATGTTTCTCTTCTCGAAGTTAATTTGATGAAGAGACAAGTTGATGTAGATAGAGTCTTGGAGGATCTCCCTCGAGTTTTTGCTGAAATCTATATGGATTGCCTCTCGGTTGGAAATATCACGGTAATTTGCTTTTCATTAAAATGTCATGGAATTTACTTCTTCGCTTTTAAGCATATGGTATGATATGACCCATACTGTCCATTTTGGGTGTGATGAGTATACCATCGCTCATGTTAATTATTGTCCCATCACTAGGCTTCCTTTTGCTAGGAAAATCATCCATTTCAATACCACTTTCACATATCATAATTTTGATAATAATTCAAATCAATTGTGGATTAACTCTTCAAGTACCATCAAGGACAAGGTCTCTTCCTAAGCCTTTATGAGATTTTAGTTGGACGGTCATGGTCCCAATAAAGGTTTGGCTTGTAAGGCTCATGCTTTCATAGCCTCTACCCTCTCTTTGTTTTGCTTCCACACTAGGTTTTCAATCGTGAATCTTACATCCTACCAAGCCTCATTGATCTGGATGGAATCAAAAATTATACTTGGAGTCGTGCAGCACTAGCACAAATAAATTAGAAACTTGATTAATGCTTCAAGAATAGGATTGTGAAGTACAAAGCTTCTTTCCAAGTTCTCAGGGTAAAAGTTCTTAAACTTTTCCCCTTTTTTGTTGGTTTCTTGTTATGTTAGTTTTGACTTTGACCTTATTAGTGCAGATTTGGTTTTTCTGACATGGGTATTTTATCGCTGCCCAAGAATATGACTAGGAATTACCCTTAGTTTCCTCGTTTTCCCCACTTTTAGCATTGTTGGGAAGGAGATTCTTGCAAAGTGGATTGGCTCATGTTCGTAGTCTATCTTCAACCAATGTGAGATTTTCTATTTTCTTTTCTAAACTATGTTGTTTTGCTTTCTTTTTTAAAATTCCCAACTTATGTAGATTGTCACTTCTCCATGGGGACCCGAGTCTCGATGGACTGAGAGAATGAGATAGGTCAAGGAATTCTTGAACCCCCATTTGATTATGGAGAGTCCTCATTCTCTTCAGTAGTTCTTGGGAGATCGTATCAGGGGTTGTCATTTTACTCCTTGTACGAGACCTATGCCTCTATCTATTCTATGTTGAGTATTTTGGCTTGATCTGTTCCTCGATGTGGGTTGTTTGAGAAATGTTAGAGTTGAGTGCAACTCTGTTTGATGAGTTGATAGCTATGAGACATTCTATAAGGCTTGTTTACTCAAATGGCCCAAAGTAGATCCAGATTTGGTAAATGCCTTTAATAATGATGACCCAAATGGTTCTAAGAATCCTTGGGATACCAATGATGATGATCATGGTGATGGCCTGGGGACTAGTACCTTTGCTTGTACTGTTGTGACTGCTTGAAGAAGTGTCTGATGGATGATATGACTTTTCTCTTACCTTTAGATTCTTCTTTTTTGTGACATTTTGTTGATTTTGTTCTATACAGGATCATTGAGGTAGGAAGAGGAGTCGGAACATGCCTGGGAGTTACTTTACTTCATCCGCTACAATTCATGATGACCATGGGATTGTGGTTGGAGATAGGGAGTTTTAGCCTAACATGATGACCATTTATATGCCTAACTTAACTACATTCAAGCCTACCATCGTGCCTTATGACATTCCTAACCAAGATATACCTTATTATCCGACTGGTGCTACTCATGTAGGCATCTTGTTCTTTTTTCGATAATTTTTTCTCAAGTTTACCTTGGCTTTGATATGAGGATTTTTTTGGCTTAGGTGCTTGTTAGGGATAACAATATCAACTGGAGGACCTTACGAGGATTTCAGCATTTCATGATGGGTCAGAGCATTGACATGGTAGTAAGATTTCCAATTATACAATATTAGCTTGCACCTTGGAGCATCTAAAAAAGGACAAAGTAGTCAAGCTCCCTTTCCACCTCCAATGGGTTATTCTCCTTGGCCTTTGCACTATTATCCTGATATGTAGGATCCTAGCTTTGGGTAGTAGGTTCCTCTAGATTTTACTTTATGCTTCTTGTTTTTTTGGTCCTTATGGAGGCCTTTAATGTAGCACCTATTGGCTTCTCAACCGCTTCTAACGATCTTTGTCTTTGAACAATGTTGATTTCAATGAATGCTTCCCACTTTCCATTGTCTTCTTTTACATATTTAGCATTTTATTAGAGTACTAAAAGTGAGTTTATGGGGGTAACCTACCAATATTGGTAGGTTACCCCGTAAACTACATATAACGAATTGTTATTCTTCTCAATTCATCTCCTTATTCTTTTGATATAGTCATGGATTCTTAAGATTTTGTTGTGGCTTGAATAGCTATCTAAAGAATTATGTTGGTTTGCTTTAGCTTGATTGGTATGATTTACGCAACTTGAACGATTAGATTCGTATCTTCATTAAGCAAGAGAACATTACTACTGCAATCGAGTTTTAGGATCTCGTTGATAATGTCTTCTGTTTTAGTGCGCAAGAACTGTGTCCCATATATGTGGATTTATTTTGCTACTGATGGCTTTGACTATCTTTCCTATTACTTTCTTTTCACACCATCCTGAATTTATTGATGAGTTGATGAATTGTTTCAACCTTCATTGGAGCTATAGGCGTAGGATGATCTGTAGAGATCTTGGGAATGAAGGTCTGAGACTCTTCGTGGCTTTTAACATAGTTTCGAACCTTTCCTCTATTGATGTGAGTTGGTTGCCCCTTTTCTGCTTTCTTTTGTTGGGAGTTTTCCTCTACGAGACCCCTAATAGTATCTGCATTTTTTCATATATGCCTATTATTGCCCAGATAGTTGATGGGGAGCTTATCCTATTGCATTCAGTCTAGATGAGATAGTGATTTATCTGTGATTTGCCTGTATTGGTGGTAGCAAACTACATCTTTAGGTAATCATTCGCCTTTTTTAACTTTTCTTTTTCGTTACTTCTCTCATTTAACTAATCATTGAGTTTGCTCTGATAGATATAGCTCTGGGACAAGATAATTATTCTATCGATTCCCGAGGAAGTTCATTATAAACCTAACATTCATTAGGGATGTCATTCTTTGGTTAACATAGATGGCCACACTTAGAATCAGCTCACTACTGATGAATGGCGTGATCACATGATGTTACGCACTATGGGGAACATCCGCTAGACCTACCCCTAGTGGTTAGGTGTAGTCCATGTTGGGCTTTTCGAAGGTTATTTCTAACTCTCCTAGCCACTTGTGTACGTAGTATGGTTATACAAAGTGCTTCCCTATACCCTTATGTGTTCTATTTGATACACGTCGAAAGCATGGGTATGAGGAGAGGTGGATCAATCCCACTCAGGCTTTGGCAGATTTCACTACTCATGCTGACATTTATCCTAATGCAGCTTATCAAACTTAGCAGGCAAGGATTAACAAGCTTGTCACCTTTCAGGAGAAGAGGAATGAGACCGAGTGTGTTCATCGTAGCCTCACTAGTCATTATGCTTTATGTTGTTTTCATTGTCAACCAGCCCTTGTTATGTGAGAACAAAGGCTTATACCCCATCTTTCTTCTTTTCATCTTTGTCTTTGTTTGTAATGCAATTACATGTAATATAGAAAATTATTCTCATAAATATATGTTTTCATCAAATGATTTTGCATGTCCATTTAATGCAAACAAATAACATATCATTAATAACAATGTTGTCTTAAATCAAAGTGTTATTTATTCAAATAAGTTAAATGATATTTATTCCAAAATTACCATCCATTGTCGTCCAAGGTTCCTGAGAAGGATTTTATTAAGGACCAATTTATTTTTGTCTTTAAGCCCTTACAAGCTCTTATCAAACTTTCTTTTTGTTTTTGTTTTTGTTGTTCTTGATTTCATATTTTTAAATTTACATGAAGTGCTATTTCAGCTTGTCTTAATTATCTAGATTGACAAATTCATTTCCTTGTGTGTCCATGATTTTGACCACCCTTTTATTGATAGTCTTTTTCACCACATATGGGACTTCCCTATTTGACTAGAATTTTCCTTGAGCATCAGTGTACAGCTTGCAATCTTGCTTCAGGATTAGATCACTTAATTTCAAGGTTGATTCTGCCATTTAACTTTTTGGTGATAGGCTCTTGCCATGCTCTGTGAGTCTATCTAGAGACTTTCGAGAGCTGTTGAATATTTTTCATCAATTAGGTTCAGTTTTTCATAATTTTCTTTTGCCCATACATCTTCTAATAATCTTGCTTCAAGAGCTACTCATAGAGACTTGACTTCTATTGTTTACAAGGAGTACCGCTTCTGCCCAATATACCAAAGAGAATGAAGTTTGGCTCATGGGGGTCTCGATGCTTTTTTTATGGTACCAAAAAGCATTGGGTAACTTATATGCCCAATCTCAATAACTAATGAACATCTTTGATAAAATTTTAACTACAGACATGATTGTGGCTTCCACTACACCATTTAAATGTGATTTATAATGGGAAGAGTGATGATGCTCAATACCATGCCTCTCTATCAAGTAATCAATTTCTCCTTTGAATTGTACCCTATTATCTGACACATGTGATGAGGAATGTCGTATTTGGCAAAGATGTGCTTTTCCATGAATTTATCCATCTTTTTTGAAATGATGCTTGTGTAAGACTCTACTTCAACCCGTTTGGTGAAGTAGTGAATTGCCACGATGATGAACCAATATCCATTAGTTGTCGAAGGCCTTATCTCTTTGATATCAATCCCCCAAGTTGAGAATGGCCAAGGCATGGTTAGATTTTGCAATTCCATTGGTGGCAAATGATTGACATCTCCATGGAATTGACATGCATGGCATAGTTTAGCTTCTTGGATGCAATAGGCTAACACTGTCAAGAAAAATACCCCATTCACTATTTTTTTTGCTAGAATAATCCCATTCATGTGCGAACCACATCTCCTACATGAGCTTCTTTCATCATTATCTTGGCTTCTCTCTAAGCCTAACACTTCAACACTAAATCATTTGAAGATATTTTAAACAACTCCCCTTTTACTAGGAAAAATTAAACAACAAATCTTCTTAGCCTGTCTATGTCTGATTCCGTAGCTTCTATTGGATAACTATCATCTTCCATATACCTTATAATGTCAGTCTACCAAGGTTTCTCTTCTATTATCGCAATTTTTGTCATGGATACATGGAATGAAAACTTGGCCATTTCCATGATAAGTTACTTCATTGGTTGATCCTATGGTCATTCCCACATAAATGCCAGGGTAGCCAAAGTATCTTCCATTTGATTCTTCTCTTGGCATGTAATGAAATTTGCATTTGCTGAATGATATTTCTTTTCTCCATATGGCTTCAAGGTATGGTCTGAGATACTCTTCTTTTAATTCGCAATCACCGTTGACATGCTTGATTACCATAGCAGAATCACAAATAATTTTGACTTTATCCGCCTTTAGGTTCATCAATTATGTCATAACAAATAAACAAACTTCATATTCATCCCTGTTATTGGTTGTGAGGAATTCTAACCGTTTTGATAAAGATATCACCCCTCCATCTTGTGTAATCATTATGACCCCTAGGCCTGCTCGTTTCTTGTTTATAGCTCCATTGAAGAACATAATCCATTTCTTGGGCTCTTTCATTATCGTGGCTAATTGCTCATCTGAGAATCCCAGGTTCTCTAGATACTCAAATTCCAATGGTTAGTTTGCTAGGAATTCGGTCACTACTCTTCCTTTTTTGACTTTTGTGGTCAAATATTCAATGTCAAATTCGAAAAAGTAACCATATTGATAAATTCCCTATGAAGGAGGAAGTTTTGCAGAGATATTTCATCGGGTTTACATTAACCACCATGTGAATGTGATATGATTGAAAGTAATGTCAGAGCTTCTTGGTTAGCCATACTAATGTGGCACATGTTTTCTCCACTAGTGTGTAGTGAGTCTCATACTCTAGAAGTTTCTCACTAAGTTAGTAGATCACATGCTCTCTCTTATCTTCATGCTCTTATACAAGCTTTTCCCCTATGGAGGTCTCTTCAATAGCTAAGTAAAGAATCAGTGGCTATTTTGGTGTGGGAGGTTTTAGCACTGGCGGACTTACTAAGTAAGCTTTGGTCTTGTCTAAAGCTTTTTGACATTGGTTGTTCTACTTCACTAGTTATTCTTTTTTTAAGAGGTTTAAGATGGGTTCACTCATAGTAGTTAATCTAGATTTAAACGAACTGACATATTGTAGAGACCCCAAGAAGCTTCTTACTTCTTTTCTTGTTTTTGGTGCTAGAATCTCTCTGATGGCTTTGATCTTTTAAAAGTCCATTTCTATCCTCCTTTGAAAGTCAATGTAGCCTAAAAGTTTTCCTGAAGTAATACTGAATATATATTTCTCCGGGTAAGGTGAAGATTGTACTTCTCAATCCTAGTAAGGAATATGACCAATACGATAGATTGTTCTTTCAGAGTGCTTGAATTTACCAACATATCGACCACTTCAACCTCTACCTCTTTGTAGATTAGATCATGCAATAGTGTAGTGACTTCCCTTTCATAAAATACTCCAACATTCTTCAATCCTAATGGCATGACATGGTAGAAGTATGTGCCCCATTTTGTGATGAAAGTTATCTTGAAATTGTCAATCACATCATCAAGATTTGGTTATACAAGTAGACTTCATCCATGAATGAGTACATAGTGGCTCTCACAACACTGTCAATTAGCACATCGATGTGTGGTGGAAGAAAAACATCCTTTGGGGTGGCCTTATTCAAGTCTCAGTAATTTACGCAGACTATAACCATTCCATCCTTTTATAGAAACCAACACTACATTTGCCAATTATGTTGGATATTCAACCACTTCGAGGAATTTTGCTTGATTTGCTTGAAGATCGCTTCTTTTACTTTGTTGGCCCATTTTAGATGCGGTATGTGATATGCAATGTGATAATGGATGCCAAACTTATCATCATAAGACCAATTGAAAGCTGAAATGTGTTGTTATAATATTTTTTATTAATTTTCTCTCTTGTTTAGTGGGTAGTTGATTGAAAATGATACAATTTTAGGATCAACTTTTGTATTTAAATTTATTTCTTTTATGACTGCATCATTAATATTGAGAATGCTAGATGTATCTTGGAATGTATTGATTCATTATAAAAAATACAATCTAAATAAGTAAAATATTTCGCTTTATTATATGCATAAAAATACATTTTTCATATTAAAGAAAGAGACAAAAGACTCATCCTCCTCTATAAGCATGGGATCTCCATCTTTGAGAGTCTACTCCTTGGTTGTTGGTTCACCATTTGGCTGTTCCTTCTTGGCTTTATACATAGGGATCATCAGTATCTCCTCATCATCATCCCCAATCTTCATCTAGCTTTGCCTAATCTAGCCTTGTCTAGCTTAGAGATAGCATCCTCTATTTGTTCCTCTTTAGCTTCGAGTCAGTTTCCTCTACCACTTTGAGGTGTGCTTTGAGCATCTTAGTGGGAGCATTATGGAGCTCCTCCTCTTTGTTCGAGGTTCCTTCCTTTTTTCTTGGTATCTCCTCATATAGTGTACTTCACCTGGTCAAAGATCAGTCTAGTGTCAAGGTTAGTGATGTTTGTTAACTACTCTTTCTCTTCTTTAAGCATACTCACAATTGCCCTTTCCATATCGACAATAATTGATAACATTGGAGAAGATCTCAAAACTTGGCTGAGTCTTTTCATGATGAGTGATTGGCTCTGGAGTCCTATTGTATGACTTTTAATAGATTGCCTGAGAGTAATAGCCTTTGGAGGTTTGCCTTTCTAATGCTTGGAACCTTTATAATCACCGGTTGTTTTAGTTCCCCTTACTCAATATCAAAAGTTGGAATTCCTAACCCCCGTGCTCTTAAGCCAGTACCTAAAATATGATGTTGTTTCATGTACTCATTGATCCACAGTCCCCAATGTCCCTTTGTTTGATTGCATTAGCTTTCACTAGCTGCTACTATGGTGAAGCCTTTCAAATTGTTTTCTTCCATTTTGAGGAATTTGATAGTTGATGCTTCGTTAGCTTCCAAAGTAATGATCTTTCCTCGAAATGGAATTGTGACCTTTTGTTGGAGTATGGATGGAGCTCTTCCTAAGGCATGAAGCCAAGGTCGCCCAAGTAGCAGCGAGAAGGTTACAAGAATGTCAATCACTATGAAAAAGATAATAGATAATATGCTTCAAATGTCTTGATGATTTCTCTCTTGGAGTCATAATAGGTTTTTATGACTGCCATCGATTTCTTTAGTGCTCTTTCACCCAATCCTAGCATGGGAAGGATTTATTTTGGACAGACATTTAGGGCCAAACCATCATTGACCATGAAACAAGGCATGACACGGCCAAAGACATTCATAGTTAAATAGAGGGTCCTATCATGGCTAGTCCCTTCATATGGTAGATTTGAGCTTGTATATACAATACTTATCTCGGTGTTAAGCATTGCACATAATTTTCCTGGCGAGGCTAAAGGTAAAGTCTCACTCTCCATGAGCTTCTTGACAATAGCTAGTCGATATTTTTGGGATTGAATGAGGAGTTCCCCAATGCCGAGCTTCAAGGAAGTCACTTTAACCTAATAAATAATGGGTCCCTTGATATTGACTAATAAAGTGATAGGAGCGGGCATGATAGAACGAGTAGGAAGTATGTAGCCTCATTCCTTGGAGCGGTAGGCTCTGTTGCACCTATAACTCTCCCTCCTCTCGTAATGGGGCTAATAGTGCTTAGAGGAGAGTATGCTATTTCAAAGACTTCGAACTCATTAAAGTCTTCTTCAAGATGGGTATGTTTTAAGCTAAGAGGCTTTACCTTTGCTACAACCATGATTGGGTCTTAAACAATGAGTGGCCAGTTCTTGAATGAAACTTCCTTCTTAAGCTCATCTTCACTACCAAAATTATCTTGTAATATTTGGGTGAAGAAAGAATTGTCAACTACCTCTTGTCGAATCATGTTGAATGAGGAAGAAGATGCCCTTGATGTGGGCTCTTTTCCACCAAGCATGACGAGAGTTAAACCACAACTTTTGTAGTTTTCTTTGAACTTGTTGTGGAAAGGTTTCCAAAAGTTATAGCAAGTAGCTTTTTGATCTATGTACCAATCAAAGGCTTCCTTTTCCAAGAATAATTCAATCACGAAGACATAGATACATTTTAGAATCTAAGAGTAATCCATCGCATAATGAAATTCTTTCAAGAATTCATCCACATTAGTTTCGCTCGTATATGTCAATGGTACCATTGTCAAAGCTAATAGCTATCCTGAATCCCTAAATTCGGTTAAACTATTTTCAATTCGATTGGCATCTCTTTCCAGCGATGCAAGGTCATTCTCTATCTGGATCATTTCCATAATGTATTCAAAGGAAGGTCCCTAAGTGTGTTCTCTGATCATGTGGATGTACCCAATGTTAATAGGCTCATTGTCAAAATCGAAGTTAGTGAAATCCCTAGTATCTTAGTTGTGTTTGAGGCTAGTCTTGTTTTAGGCTACCCCCAAAATGGGAAAAACTTTTTCAAAGGCAAAGCAGATGCAACCTCATTCATCAAGCATAGGAAAAGTGATTTGTTACTAGTTCAAATATATGTTGATGACATCAATTTTAGAGTAATTGATTAAGGACTTTGCAAAGAGATCAACAAGGTGATGAAGAGCAAGTTCGAAATATCAATGATGGGAAAACTAAATTTCTTCCTTGATCTGCAAATCAAGTAAAGCGATGATGGAATCTTCATCAACCAATCAAAGTATGCCTAGGAAGTCTTGAAGAAGTTTGGCATGGAACAAGAAAAGCCTATGTCAACTCCAATGGCCATAGATATTATCTTAAGCAAATACGAAGCTAGTAAACCTCTAAACAGTAAGTTCTACAAAGGTATTACTGGTTTTTCACTTTACTTAATTGCTAGTTAGCATGATATTCAATAATTTGTATGTTATTGGGATCATTATCAAGTTGACCCCGAAAAATCTCCCTTAGAACTGTTAAGTGAATTCTTTGATATTTTCAAGGATCTATTGATGTAGGACTATGGTATCCAAATAACCCAGAGTTTACACCTATAGGATACACAAATGATGACTAAGGAAGTGACACGCTTGATAGGAAAAGCACCATTGGTGGATGTCATTCCCTTGGAGAGTGTCTAGTCTCATGCTACAACAAGAACCAAACTTATATAACACTTCACACTACAGAAGCCTTATATATGTCAACATGAAGTTGTAGAGCATAATTGTTATGGATTAAGTAGAAACTGGAAGATTATGGTATAAAGTCTAAATGCCTCGAAGTTATGTGTGATAATAAGAGTTCTATAAGCCTATCCAAAAATCCAATTCAACATGGAAAGATGAAGCATGTGTATATAAGATATCACTTCATAAGGGATCATGTGCTAAGGGGAGAATTCATATCGAAATATGTTCCAATCTGAAGAACAGTGAGTAGATATCTTCACTAAGCAACTCACAAAGGAATAATTCAATCTCCCAAGGCAGTTGATTGGGAGGACAAATCAAATCTAAGGCATATCCATGTTTAATCATGCTAAATATATTTGATGTTGAGTTAAACTACTCAGATGACAAGTACTTTACTCAGTTTCTTATATTAGTATTTGAATACATTGTCATTTTACAAATTAGTATTTTAATTTAATTTTGAATTTTAAATGTACTATGGGTGAGTTTCAATTTCTATCTAAATGCCATGTTTTAAGGTAAAAATAGTATGGCGGTTTAAAGTTATGCTTAACTTCACAATTGGTTTTTATCATAATGTGTAGGGTAAACACGTAGCAGAGAGAAGTTTAGCATAGTACAAATGGTGGATTTGAGAAGGAGAACATTTACTTGAAATCTAAATATTAATCATTTTTGTAAACAAAACTCTTAATTTCTGAAAGCATTTTTAAGAACAACGGCATAAAGTGCATCAAACCAATCTCCTGCTTTAGTCAACCTAAAATTCGAGAGGAATATGATTTAAAGAGATGTAGAAAAGACTATTGTAGTTGATATGAAGAAATATGAGAAGCTATCATTCAAGAAAGGACCATGTAAGTTTCCAATGGGCTAGAAAACTATATATAGAATGAAGTGGGGCATCAATACTCCGCTCATGTGGGCAAAGCAGCCATTGATGAACACATCAGCATCTAGATGAAGCAACAATGCTTCAGGGGTCTTCTTGACCTAGATTTCATGCAATCCAAATGGTTATCTTATAGTTCTATTCCCATATACATGATGTTGCAAGTATGCCAAATACTCTGGTAACCTTTTGTGGATAGGAGATACATAACTGTTACACCAAAGTTGGTTGCTTATTTTTTAAGGATGAATCTAAAAGGGACAAAGTTAAGGAAAGTAAGGGATGAAGCTCTAATTGTCACCTTAGAGGATTTTGAATACTCGGATGACTATGTCAATGGAGAAATCAGATTAACTTCCATGTCATGGAAGGGAGAGTTACACACAAGATTATTACAAGGGTCATGGCTACCAAGAGTGTATCTTTATCCAACTGCTCAAAATTTGAGAAGTGCTTAGCCTATAACATCAATATGGGTAAGAAGATAACCTAGACGAGTCAGACCGCTCCCGGGCATTGGACAAATCAGAAAAATCCCAGGCATTGGACAGGTAGCGGTCTGGCAGTTTACCAGACTGGACCGGTATCGACCTTACACATAGTGAAAGGCTAGTTTTGATTGTTTATCAGCCCTTTTTAGCCATCCTGTTTCCCATTTTACCCTTAATTTTATCCATGTTTTTACCCTTTTAGACCTTTATATAAGCTTAAAAAATTAGTTTTAGGGAGGACTTTTCACTTTTAGCATCTTTTGGGGTAAGATTTTGAAATAGAAAGTTCTTTGGTTAGGATTCTAGAGAAAATTGAGAAAAAGCATCAACTTAAAGGTTTTTCCTCCATTTTCTTTAGGAATCCTTGAGTTCTTTGGAGACTCTTGGCTTGTTATTTGTGCTTTTTTCATGCTTTCATGTGTTTTTGGTTCCATTTCAGAACATAGACCAGTACCCACCCCCGTGGGGCCGGTACCAGCCCGACCAAAGAGGGCGATACCGACTTAGGTCAATATTAGCCTCTCCGTTGGGCCGGTACCGACCCGACAGTTTAGGAATAGAACCTTCCTTACTGATTTCCTAGAAGGTTTTATTCCTGGCCTAAGGGTCAGTACTACCTCGACCAGGCCGGTACCTGCCTCTCCTTGAGGTCGGTCCCGACAAGTCAAGGGAGTATTTACCCTTCACTCGGACAGAATGCATTTCTTTGTTTTTTTTATCTAGATTTCCTTTTTTCCAAATTGTTTTAGGCTACTATTCACCACTTTTCTACTGATAAGTTTAATAAATTTTACGGGAAGAGTTTGGCTAAATATCAATGGTGCCAAAAACTTGTTCACATAAAGTATAGGTGTTGTCAATACCCCTTATCAAATGGAAAAATGATGATAACTGCAAGTATACAGTTGCGATGTAGTTTTAAAAGATATCGATCCCACAAGGAAGGACTAGCTCTAAAGATCAAATAAGGAAAGAGGATAAAGAAAATAATATGCATTGATATTTTTGGATAGGAGGGTTAGAATGAAATATGAGTAAATATAGGTATGAAAGATTAGAGAGAGTCTAATTATATAGATTTTTCCTACGAACTAACGAAAACAGAGAAAACAAACAAGTTCAACAAAGATGTTACGATTCACTAAACTAATCTAATAGACTCGGTTCAACACACTCAGATATTCAATTATTCACCGTTGAGCAACACATGAAATGACTTTTCTAGATCTAGCGCAATAGAATTAAGACTAACATATAAACCTGGACAACATCAATACTATGCTTAGTACAGGTCGCTCTCACATAGCCACATTTAGCAAGTTACCATTCCAAAAATGTTGGCTTACTAAACAGCGTTATATCACAAATCCAGTGATTATACACGATATTGTTAACCTCGAAACTACTCTTAAAATTAACACCAACGCATATAACTTGATTAACATGAAAGACTTAACACGAAATACGCATTATGACACATAGACATATCATAAACTTCGAAATAGAAAGTATAAGTAGAAAGCAAAGAAAAGTTGTAAGGTATGAAAGTGAAAGCTAAAGTTAATCAAACCATATCCACTCTTTAATGGGAGTCATCAATTCCCGCAATTCCTGCGTCTGCTTTAAATTCGGTCTCAGCCCGTACAGAACCTCCGCTAGGATGCTATTCTTTGTGAATATCGAACAAACAAATATTGAAGAACAAAAACTTTTATTGATAAGTGATTTGGAAGTACACTTATACAACAATCGCTCAAGAATGTAGAGAAATCTAGTGATCGAAATAGGGATTCGAATCACTTAAACATTTTCTCGCTAACACTTATAAACATAGCAAACTCTCTATCTATACACACACTATATCTCACTCATGCACTCTAATATTTTCCCTCTGTCTCACAGCACCATGTGCTACAAAATTGTTGAGGTTTGGAGCCCTATTTATAGAGTTCGAAGGGTTGTGTCTATCCAAAC
>CATIWQ010281210.1:0-10690 GCA_949673415.1 Euphorbia schlechtendalii | reverse complement strand
CTCTACCTACTTCAAGAAACAAAAGATGATTGAGACATATTCTGCAGTTATCTATCCAATTCCATCAAGGAATCATTGGGATATACCTCAAGACATTATGGAGCAAGAAGTTCTACCACCGGACACAGTTATAAAAGTTGGTATGCCTAGAAAACATAGAATCAAGGCCGGTTGGGAAATGACGAAGAAGTTCACTGTTCGTTGCAGTTCTTGTGGCATTAGTGGGCATAACAAGAGAACATGCCTGAGAGCTAAATAAATAATATGATATTTTCTTTGTTTCATTAGTAGATTAATATTTTAGCTCAACTTGCTGAACATTCCCATGTTTCAATTGTGAATCATTTAGTTTTTGTTTGAAAATACAAGCTCCATACCAGATAGATAGTAATTAAGGATAGATTGTTATTATTCCCTTGAACAAAATTCAAAAACAATTGTTCACTACAGTTTGCATACACTATTTACCTGTTTCCTATATATACAGAAAGTTTCAAAAATGTCCATGGTGCATAATATTGGGTAGATACCATCTCAGTTCCATCAGGATAAAAAAAAGATGTAAAACATTAATTTGGTGATTTTGAGTTAACTATGCATGGCAATACTAACTAAAAAACTAGATAAATACAACATTACTACCAATACTAGATAAATACCATATTCCTACTAGATCAAAACACCAATACCAGATAAATACCACATTACTACCAACACTAGATAAATACTAGATAAATACCACATTCCTACCAATACTAGATAAATACCACATTACTACCAATACTAGATAAATACTAGATAAATACCACGTTACTACCAATACTAGATAAATACTAGATAAGTATTAGTACCATCTGGATAAAAAAAGATGTAAAACATTAATTTGGTGATTTCGAGTTAACTATGCATGGCAATACTAGATAAAAAAAACTAAATAAATACAACATTACTAATAATACTAGATAAATACCACATACCTACCAGATAAAAAACGCCAATACTAGATAAATACAACATTACTACCAATACTAGATAAAACATCAAACAGTGATTTTGCATCCATTTGGGACATTGTGTCGAACATTAATTCCATGCAAAAAAACTAGATAAATAAGACATTAATTCCAATACTAGAAAAATACTAGAAAAATACCAGATACTACATAAATTCCATACAAATACTAGATAAAATACCCCAATACTACCAATACTAGATAAAAACCAAAAAAATACCACATTTCTAACAGAATGAACCTGTGATTTTCAATTACTTTCATTTTCATATATTACATAAAAATTCATATACAAAGTAAGTGACTATTTTGAACAAACCAAAAAAATATAAAAAATATTCTAAAAATTCTATTACATACAAAAAAAATTCAAAATGGTGGCAAAGGTTGTTAGCTATCAAGCATATCAATGAGTGTTCTATAGATATCATCGCCACTCTCCCATGTTCTCTTTCACCTTTGCACATCCATGCATGAACAAATTGAAAGCAAGCCTCCTCCTTTGTTGCCAAATATTGAAATCTTTAGGCATTTACTTCCCCTCGATCTCAAACTCAATATAGCTCAATACATACACCCCGCAATCACTGAAACAAATAAAAAAACAAAGGAAAATCTCATTACAAGTTCAATACCAGACAACTACCAGATCATAAAAAAATAAGGGACAACAAAAAACATCAAACAAAATTCATTAAGGAACCAGGGTTTAAAAAAAGACTGAAAGACTAGTTAACTACTAGATAAAAATAGAAAAATTAGTAGAGAGAGATGAAAATAATGAAGTGATAATTAGTTAGGGTGTACGATTATCATTTATTCTGTTGAGGTAAGTCTTCAACAAGTTCAATATCTAGCATTTTCTGCAGGTAGACGCCTATGTACGAGCGGTTTTCAATGACTTGAGCGTCTAGCCATAGATCAAATTTTTTTATGTAGTAAAGAATGACTCTAGCAATACGGGTTGCAGCAACATGGTTTCGTCAAACGACATCCTATTCCTCGAAGAGTCAGACACATACAACTTGCACTCATCGACTTGAAACCTAGCAAGAGCCCTATTATCTTCCCTCGCCATAAACGGTATGTACAAGCGCTTCACCAACTCCCATGCCTGCAATACATGCCTATACCCATGATCCGATTTATAATCGGATCATCAATGTTAATAATCTCATCAAGCGCTGACCTGCTAACACCAAAGTTTATAGCGTCAATGGATTCTTTGCACAACCCTCAAACGCCATATCAACAGTGGTGAAGTCATTCGTGATTCGATCATAGTACTTCCTTTCTTCCTCAAATAGTACAGCAAAGATCGAGGTGCTGCATAAAAAATAAATAAACAAATAAACAAACTAAGAAACATAAAAAAATTCTAAAAAATAATATTGAAACTAAAACCTGTGAACAAGATAAATACCACTAGATCTAGTATTTAACATACAATATACAGAACTGGTAACCACCTAGTAAACAAATGGTATACACCAAAACTTTTAAAAAAAGATATAAAAAACAAATGGTAGAATGCTTATATATATCTGGTATTCACCAGTATACCACATTTTTCACTAAAAAAAATCAACAAAAAAAAGTTGCTAAACTTACATCACTAGCCAGGTAGATTACAGGAGTGAACAACTCAACCAAAAAGTCTTTTTTGCAACATCCAATGCTTTGAATTCGAAGCAACGAATCGAATCAACCTTCTTTGGGTACCATCTTTGATCCACACTAATAGCATGATGAATTTAAAAATATGAGCCTCAAATTTTTTAAGACAAAAAAATAACATGCAAAAAAAGAATAAAAAAGAAACAAACATATAACAAAAACCTATAGATGTTTATTGCAAAGCTTCCCAATGGATAAATAATGATCAAAATCCACAACCAAATCCTCATCAGTAGGCTTATAAAGCTCTCTAATCATCGCATAGTCGTCAAGCACATATGCATTGTAAATGACTGGCTTTTTAGCGTCAGAACCAAACTCCTTTGTAAATGGGAATTTTGTCGCAGCTGAAGGTTTTTTAGTTCTCTTCTTCGGAACTTCCTCACGTTCCACCACCATAACCTCTTTCCCCTTATTCGTTGCCTTTCTCTTCTAGTGCAACTTTGTTTCCTTTACAGCTTCAGCAGCTTCCTATGAAGCATTGAAAAAGAAAAAAAGATGTAATTAGGAACATGAATACTAGAAAAATACCACATCATACAACTTTAATGATCAGAAAATAAGATTATCAAAACACAGATTATACTAAAAAAAATACTAAATTCCTACTAGATAAATACCACACAAGATCACTTGAGCAAAAAAAACAAAAAATTGCATAATCCTGTAAAAAGACTAAAAATCAGAGTCTTCAATAACATAAAAACTAGATTACTACCAATTAAATACCACATAAAAATCAGTAAAATACTTCAAAAAGAACAATTCTTCTCAAGTTCACTTAAGTGATAACAAAAAATGGATTAAATACAAACATTTTTATCAAACAAAGAATTTAACAACTACAAAAATATATTCATACCAGTTGAATACTAGCAAACTACCACCTCACTAGTAAACTACCAACTATCAACCTAGAAACTAGCAAACTACCACCTTACTACTAGACCATATAATTTTAATGATCACATATATTTTAATTAATTATCAACAAAACACATCCAAACTTAAACACACCTTTTCATTAGCTTTCTTCTTCGCATAATCGGATTCAATCTAGTCAATGATAGCAAGTTCACCAGTGATGATCAGAACATGAGATGGTTCCTGGTAAAAATAGTTGAATTAACATTTGAATGAAAATAAAAAAGTGCATAACCGAATAAAAAGGACTTAAAAAATACAAAAATTTATAGAACAAAAATACATACCACATCCTTAGCAAGGCTCTCAATTCCAATCGTAGCCTCCAACTCGTTCTCATCTATATTTTCCAAATGTTGGACACCTGCTTTTACCAGATCAGTTGAAGTTTTATCTCCCTGTGTACTCGGGGTAAGCTCTTGACTGCTAGGTGTCAAAAATTGGAAAGTTGGTGTAGTTAGACTCACCCATTTACGCTTATTATGGCACGAATAATGAATCATCACCGGTGACTGCTCCTCTCTACTCGGGCTAAGTGTTGAGAAGTTTTGTTTAGCGATTTCTCGTATCGCATCCCATCCATCAGCCTTAAAACACTCCTGTTGAATAATGGTAGCCTCTGATTCAGCATGCTCAGTAACTAAATTTTCTGTTTGAGTTACCTGAATTATTTAAAACAATATAGTAACTATTAAATACATCATTTCCAGAGAAAAAAATAGTTCACCATTAATTTCCTAAACTATTTACTGCCATTTGGCTCCCAACAGCATATTCATCTTCACTCCCCAATCGTGTGATTAAAACATCATCGTCACCACCAACCTCATGATCCCCAACAAATGGAACCTGGAAAAGGTTAAAAAAATTTTAAGAAAAATATTAAAAACCTGATTACATACCTTGAACATTTAATGTTACATGTAAATTACTAGCAAAATACTAGTTCCTTACCAGCCAAAAAAAGGTTTATAATTTTTTAGAAACACTAGGTTCCTACTAGTTATAAACTAGATTATTGCTTACCAACATAATGTAAATTATTTAACAAAGACATATGTAATGCTAAATATTCATTAAATTTATTACCTCTTCCATTTCATTAAAAACTGAACCCTCCTCCACCACTTTCTCATCAGAATCAGGAACAAAATCAACAAACTCGTCCCTAGTCGCAAGTAGTTGTTCAGTTGCCTGAACTTTTTCTTCAACAAGAGCTGTGCCTACCAGCTGTGTCTTTTCAACAAGTTCAGTGCCCCTAATATATTACAAAATACAAAACTGGATCAAATCAAATTCTAATAACCAAAAAGAACATTATCAACAAAACAAAAAAATAGTTAAATACCAGTTAACTACCAGTTATACACTAGAAAAATTTCATTTAAGTGAAAACAACTTCTGTTGATAAATTAAGGAATCAACAACTAAAAAATATATTCCTACCATTAAACTACCAGATTAGTTAATTTAACAAAAAAATAAGAAAACAAAGCAAAACAAAAGGAACAAACAACCTAGATATTAGCAAAAAAACCACCACAATACTAGAAAAATCAAATTCTATTGATCACATTAAAAAAACACAAACAAAAAAGATTCCTAAAAATGATAACTACAAAATCATAACAATAAAAAACATTAAAACCAATTATAAAACTTACATCTGAAACTACAACACTATCTTGGACTGTAAAATCAACCTCAACAGTCCTTGCAATCATTTCTTCCTCCTAACATAAAAAAAATATAATAATTATTAGCAACTCCAATTCACACTAACATTCTACATAAAAAATCTATAAAAAAGGAAAAAAATGAAACTTGAATGCAAAATAAACTCACATCAATCTCCATAGTGGCCTCATAATCTTCCCCATGACTACTAGCCGAAAAAACAGAATCATCCTCAATACCCTTTTAAGAACCAGACTTCTCAGCATAATCCTGCCCCCCACTACCTCCATCATTATCAGAGTCATCGCTACCACCCGATGAATCATCGGAATACTCCCACCATTATCAGACACCTCAACATCATCAAAATAGCTTCCACTAGATGCACTGCCTTCAGCATTACTGTCCTCATCTTCATCCTCATTCTTCCTCAGCTTGCTTCCCTTGAGATTAAGTTTCAGCTCACTAATATCATTCTCAATCCTCATTTGCTTCTCTTCAAGAACACCAAACCTAGTTCTAATTTCCAATAAACCATCATCCATCACCTTCATAAGATCTTGAACAGTTTTAAAAAGGTTAGTTTGGCTGTTGAATGTGGCGTCATTATTGAAGTCAACACTGATTTCCAAAGGCTCCGGAAATGGATTGTAAGGACCCAAAGGAATATTGTCAAGTTCTTCCTGTGTTGGAACGATATTTCTCAAATTCATTTGCAAAAACAGTTCAATACCAGTTAACTACAATATAGCTACCAGATAATTACATTTCAGTAAATAAAAAATAGAAAACACAAAAAAACCATATAAATACCATATCACTACTAGATAAAAATCTAAAAAAAAGTTGTAAAGCAGAAAAGCAATAATTTAAAAACAAAAAACTGAACAAAAAACAAAATGAATTCAAAAATAAAAGAAAAACAAAGAAAATGGGATGAACTTACAAAGTTAGTACCAATGTTGAACAACTTCTTCTCAAGTTCATCGGACTTAAACACTCTATCACGGGGCAACCACTTGAAAAACGTGGTCTAAACCCTTCACCATCAACAACCTCAACCTTATCACACAAAAAGCCTTCGCAAGACCCAAAAACCTCATAAAACCACACTTGGTATACAAGTGGGAACCCTTTCACATTATATGATTGCTTCTTTCCTCGCTTCCTCCTCCCAATTGCCATCAATCCATCAATAGTTTCTCTAAAAGACAGGAAACCCCAAGGAGCCTTTGAGTAGTTATTCGAGCACACAACATCATGTACTCTTGAGGGATCTTTGCCCCAAGACCAAGACCAAGAATATAATATTCTATAAAATATATCAAAGCAAGCTTGAAATAATCTTCATCAAGAACAACATCTTTACCTCCTTCTGAACTTTCAACAACATCAACCTTGTTCTTTTTCTTCGTCAAAGCAGCCTCAACATTCTCCCTTGAAATTTCATCGGGAATCACCTTGAAGTACTTGGCAATAAAGTTAGCAAATTCATTGGTGATGATCATCTTGAAATCGCCTTCAGTAGTAGCCTAGAGTCCAGAAATAAGAATAAAATGCTCAATGCCAAAATATAAAGGAGTCCCCCCTCAGAGAACAAATAGGCAGTCATTATTTGGCTGATAAATCTCTCGAAGAACAAGATTATGCAACAAATTCTTCTATGCCACCATCCTCCGTCCCCTAAAAAAGTTATCGAAGAATGATTCCTCAAGCATGGACATTATAGTAGACGGGACATTCTCCCTGATAAAATCAATTATATTATAGTTCGATGTGCATCTGAGACCAGTATGCCATACAAAGTTTGGTGGGAACACCAACTTATAAAGTTGCAGATAATTAAAAATAAAAAAACAGTTAAACAACAAGAACATAATTGATATAGCTATTCAAAAACATAAAAACGAGATAAATACCAGTACACTACCAGATATCAACAAGGTTTTTTAAAAAACAAGTTTAACACTAGGAATACAGAAAACATATACATAAAAACTAGATAAAATACCAGTACACTACCAGATATCAGCAAGGATTTTTAAAATACAAGTTTAAAACTAGTAATACACCAAACATAAACATAAAAACTACATAAATACCAGTACACTACCAGATATCAACAAAGATTTTTAAAAACCAAGTTTAACACTAGGAATACACCAATTATATACATAAAAACTAGATAAATACCAGTTCACTACCAGATATCAGCAAGGATTTTTAAAATACAAGTTTACCACTAGGAATACACCAAACATATACATAAAAACTAGATAAAAACCAGTCCACTACCAGATATCAACAAGGATTTTTTAAAAAACAAGTTTAACACTAGGTATACACCAATTATATACATAAAAACTAGATAAATAATAGTTCACTACCAGATATCAGCAAGTATTTTTAAAATACAAGTTTAACACTTGGAATACACCAAACATATACATAAAAACTAGATAAAAACCAGTCCACTATCAGATATCAACAAGGATTTTTTAAAAACAAGTTTAACACTAGGAAATACACCAAACATATAAATAAAAACTAGATAAAATACCAGTACACTACCTGATATCAGCAAGGATTTTTAAAATACAAGTTTAAAACTAGTAATATACCAAACATAAACATAAAATCTAGATAAAAACTAGTACACTACCAGATATGAACAAGGATTTTTAAAAAACAAGTTTAACACTAGGAATACACCAAACACATACATAAAAACTAGATAAATACCAGTTCACTACCAGATATTAGCAAGGATTTTTAAAATACAAGTTTAACACTAGGAATACACCAAATATATACATAAAAACTAGATAAAAACCAATCCACTACCAGATATTAGCAACGATTCTTAAAAAACAAGTTTAACACTAGGAATACACCAAAAAATGTAAATAAAAACTAGATAAATACAAGTACACTACCAGATATCAGCAAGGATTCTTAAAATACAAATTTAACACTAGGAATACACAAAACATATACATAAAAACTAGATAAATACCAGTACACTACCAGATATCTATAAGGATTCTTAAAATACAAGTTTAATAATAGGAATACACCAAACATATACATTTTTAATGGTTTTAGACTACAAACAAAACTAAAAACAAATAACTATCATTTCACAACCAAATTATTTCGCAACAGTTAACTACTAGATTAGACCTTAATTGTAACTAAAGACAAAATAAATCATGTTATTAGAAAAGAAGAAGCTAACAACAAGAAAATTTGTAAAAATAAGCACAAAACCATATAAAATAACAGATAGGTACCAATTAGTCAACTGTAGAAAAAATCAAAACTAGACTATTACCAGATATGTAATAGATCTATAAAAATGACTACAACAAATAAAATTTCAAAAATAGAAAACACAAAGAAACAATGTGAAAAAATAAAAAAAAGTACCTTAAGTGCGGGTGCCTCCCCCGTTTCGTTGGATGGTCCAGCCTTGGAAGGATTTGAAGCAGACTTCACTGATTTAGAAGCCTTCTTTGAAACAGCAAGACTTTTTGACTGGTACAAAGCTTTCTGAGGTGCCATATCTATAATGAACAAGAGGAAAATATATTGAAAAAAGATAAAGCAAAGAGAAGGGAAAATCGTATGTAGAGAAGAACAAAAAACAAAAGATCAACAAAAATAAAAAAATGCTTACCATCGGAAGGAAAAAATCAATAAGAAAATGCCGAGATTAGGTTAAAACTTAAAATCGCACGTAAGAGGCAAGTAAGATCATAGAAGAACTATAGCAAAAGAGAAAGGAATGAAGAGGTTGATAATGGAGAAGTAAGTCAGTTATGGAGGACGTGGAGAGTTTATTTAAAAAGCACGTATAGAGAGAAGAAAGACAAACAGAACGTACGAAAAAAAATTTTGATTAGTTTTGAAACAAAAGAGTAATGGGCCGAAATACTAAGGACAAAACAGGCCATTTTTGACAAATTCCCTAATTAAAACTATCATATAAGGGGAATCTTACAAAATAAAAAACTGACATAATAAATGTTAATAAAAAGGAAGAAATGGTTGTAATTAAAAAACTGTCATAATAAATGTTAATTAAAACACTACCATATAAGGGATAATCTTACAAAATAAAAAACTACCATAATAAACGTTAATAAAAATGAAGAAATGGTTGTAATTAAAAAAATGTCATGATAAACGTCAATTAAAAAACTGTCGTAATAAACGTTAATTAAAAATCTTACAATCTTTGCTGATAAGGGAGAATCTTACAAACACTACGGTCATATATGGTGTGTCGCAACAACAAAAAATGTTGCCTAAAGTGGCAAAAGTGTTGCGAAAGCACTTGTCGCAACACTTTTCCGTGAGAAAAGTCGTTGGTGATGCTTCCCTTGCGAAAAGTCATTTTCGCAACACATTTATTTTTTTTTTTTGCAATACTAAGAAATGTGTTGCGACAAGTGACTTTTCGCAACACTTTTTTAGTTCTTGCAATGCCTTCTGTTATGTTGCAAAAAATACCCGTCGACGTCAACGTTAATGTCCGTTAATTTTTTTTGTAACACTTTTGTTGTTTTTTCGCAACACTTTTATTATGACACTTTTAGCATATATGCAACACCATATCTAGTTTTCACAACACTTTTTTAAAAATACTTATGTCGCATTTGAAACACTTTTTCCGCTTATTGCAACACATTTATAAAATACTTAATTGATGCCATAATTCAAAAACATTGAAATTTATTTTATTAAATTAATTCATCATGCATAATATTCAATTGTATACAAATTAGAATGAGAACTAAAAAGTACATATTATACTATACAAACTAAAAATAAAGCTACTAAAAGTATATAGTGTTTCCAAAATATTCTCAAACCGATCTTTACATATCTGAACTTTAAATTACTCATCATGTGTGTGAAACATTGCCCTTAATATCTTCATAAGCAACTTCTTTTTTTGTTTCCTAAGTCTTTCTCCGGGGAGGAACTTGGAATCGTTAGTGAAGTGAGGCAGAGTTCCATACCAAATTAACCAATTAAATTGTTGTCATCTCCAGCATCCTTGCTATCCTATTGGAGAACAAAGGACCTTTAAGTCAATCAAGTAACCCAAACAAAAGGACTTGAACCAACAATAAACAGTTAAAAGATGGCTGACCTTCAATGCCTTCAGAAATATAGCAGCTCCACTTTGCGTAATTGTGTTAAGATAGTCAATTAATTCTCAATGTGTCATACTAATGCCAGAATCACTACGAGGGTGGATAGTGAATTGATATTGCTGATTTTGATAAATAATGACTAAAACAATATAAAATACTTCATTGAAGATGTTTATATCAAGGAAAAATCACAAAACAAAATAGGGTAGCATGAAATGCTAAATATATCAAGGC
>CATIWQ010281197.1:0-23174 GCA_949673415.1 Euphorbia schlechtendalii | reverse complement strand
CCGTTGAAGTATGACTTGTTTAATCAATTGCGAGCATCTCTGGGAATAACTGATCGTTAAGTTTAAGGGGGAGTATTGGAAATTAAACTTAAAAAAATATTTATGTCCCTTAAAAATATTTTAAGTCCTTAAATTTTCATTTTGAGGCTTTTAAATATTTTCTATGGTCCTAAATATTTATTTAGGGTTCCAAACATTATTTTTGACGAGGAGAATTCCCATTTGAAGATCGTCGGACGGTCGAAAATCGTGTAATTCGAGGATAAATATCCCGAAAAGCCATCATCATTGAACGTGCGAGCTGATACAAAATCCTGTGCTCACACTAGGTTTCTTTTATTATTTCTATAAACCTATAAGCATATATGGAATCTTTTAACTTAGATTATATCAACCATGGCATGCTTAGGAGATCTTTAGGTTAATTTTAAGTTTTGAAATTCCACCTTGCAACATTTGCATGTTCAATTACTATAGGACTTGTGCCTATACACCCCAACAGAATGAGGTGCTTGAAAGGTACAATAGAACTATTCTCAACAAGGTTAGATGTATGCTTTTTGAATTAGTATTGAGCTCAAAATTTTGGGCTGAAGCTGTACACACAACTTGTTATCTCATAAATAGGTCTCCTAGCTCTGTTTTAACTTTTAAGACTCCTAATGAAATTTGGTATAATAGATCCTCTAGTTTCTCACACCTTAAAGTTTTTGGCTATGTTGCTTATACTCGTACTAAAGATTCAAAACTTGAACCTCGGGCTAAAAATTGCATTTTCATAGGATACCCTAATGGGATAAAATGCTATAAATTGTTGTCTTTGTTTGAAAATAAAGTCATAGTTAGTATGGATAATTAAAGTTTCCTAAGTCTATAACCAATTTTCAGAGTCAAAAAATCATTTAAATCAGTAAGAAAATCCTTGGTTTGAGGTGGAGCTCGAGAAGCTTAAGGAAAATGCTAATAATAATAATGAAAATCCAAACTCAAATTGATCAACCTGAAAATGAACAAGTTTTTCAGGATGATTGATCACAAGATTTTGACTATACTCATTCAGATAGGCTTAAATTCAGTAATGGTGCCAAAAACCTTGTTCCCCACTTTTGTACCGATAAGATAAAAGTTCAAAATATGAACAGGTGTTGTCAATACCGCTTATCAAAATAGAAAAATGGTGACCACTGCAAGTATACAGTTTCGATGTGGTTTTAAAAGATATTGATCCCATAGGGAAGGAATTATGTTCTAAATGCCAACTAGAGTTATGGAACAAATGAAATAAGATAATTTGTATTGGAGGGTTTAGATGATAGATGGATAAATAGATAGATGTCTGAACAGACTAGAGAAAATGTAAAATATATAGATGTTTCCTAAGAACAAGTTTAGTAGAGAAAGACATGCAAAATCATCAAGAATATTTCGTACACTAAATAACTTCAACAAATACGGTTCTAGACACCCTAATATTCAACAATTCATCACAGAGTAACACATGAGATGACTTTTCTAAATCTAGGGTAAACAAATTATGACACTTATAAGAACCTGGATAACTATAGTACTATGCTTAGTACCGGTCGCTCTCACATAGCCATATTTAGCAAATTACTATTCCAAAAATGTTGGCTCACTAAACAACGTTATAATCACAAATTAGTGACTATACACAATCTTGTTAACCCTGAAATCACTCTTAAAGTTAACTCGAAAGCATATGACTTGATTAATATAAATGACGCAAGATGAAATACTCGTTATGACACATAGACATACCATAAATTTTGAATTAGAAAGTATAAGCAAAAAACAAAGTAAAGTTGTAAGGTGTGCAAGTGAAAGCTAAAGTTGATCAAACTGTATCCACTCTTTAATGGGAGTCGTCAATTCCCGCAATTCTTGTGTCTACTTTGAATCCGGTCTCGACTCGTATAGAACCTTCTCTAGGATGCTATTTTTTGTGAATATCGAATAAAGAATGTTGAAGAATGAAAAATTTTATTGATCATTGCTATGCAATTACACTCATATAACAAATGATCGAATTTGTGTAGAAATATAGTGATCGAAATAAGAATAGAATCACTTATACATTTTTCTCACTAAGACTTTAAACGTAGCGAAATCTAGATATTTTCACTCTCTATCTATACACGCATACTACTATTTATTGCCCATACTCTATCGTGATGTCTTTTTCCTCATGTTTCTTCTTTGCAACTTTGCCGATCTTTGATAACTTTGATCCTAAGCCAAATCCTTGTATTCCACGCATCTTTTTGCACCTTTTTCACTCTTTTTACATAGAATTCCATCTTTGATCATTTTACTCCCAAGATTCACCTAGTTTCTGTATTTGCATAAAAACAACTACATACCATGTGAAATCTTTTATATGAAGTATAAAATGAAACAAAACAATATCATTTTATGAATGAAAATGTCATGATAATAAGTGTAATTATACACGTATCACACCCCCACACTTAACTTTTGCCTTTTTCTCAAGGTAAGCACAATAGAAGTGTATAAAATAGTAATTCAAGTTCGTACCTCATTTGACGAAAGACTATCGTAGTGAGTATCATATTCCCACGTTGCATAAAATTCAAGTAAAAGTTCAAAATTTCCCACAAATTAGTGATGTGCAATTTATATAGTCCAGTTGCATACCTTTGCTCTTAATGGAGGGTTAACCGAATTGTGTCTTCATATAAGTGTTATATACTTACTCTAAAATTTCCTTGTCTCAAGTATAGTATAAAGTATAAAGGACAAAAGGGGAAAACTTTGAAAAGTTTGATCTCAAGGCATTTTTAGGTAACCTAGGATGCTAAAAACACTCTTAGTGGTTGTATTTTATGCTCCATACCACTCTCCCCTTTTTAGTGGTTGCATTTTATGCTCCATACCACTTTCTCTCATTTTTTTTTCTTTTAAGCATATGTTTTTAAAGTACAGATTTGTACTTTGCACCCATTTTCATGCTATGCTACTTTTTCTTTGTTCACTCATTGAATGGTTGCAGTTTATACTCCTTACCATTCCTCACCTTTTGCATAACTCATTGGTTATCCTCTCTTTCTTTTGATTTTTTTTCTCTTAATACCCTCATCCTTTATTGATCCCTTTTAAAGTATTATGGCTATAGTTTTCCAACACTTTAGACACACTCAATACTTATAGGAAGTATTTGAGAATAGCATATAAAACTCATAGCAAGAATACTATTAGATATTACTCCACTTAAAACTTATCGATAGTATTAAACTAAAACTATATAACTTATACTAATTTATATTGCATTAAATTATATATCGAAACTTATATGGAATGTTGCTTTTGAATGTTACTCACAACTCATCCTTGCCAAATGCTAAATGTTGTGCTAAAACGCTCACACTCTCAACGTGTGGTCATACTTGAAACAATTTATTCGAAATATGCACTAACATCAAACTTGAAATACCTAAAACTCACAATAACCTTGAAACATATGTTAGTATAGCATAGGTATGGTTAATGTATAAATAACACAAAATCAAAAAAATTTCAAATTATTCAAATTTTTAATTTTATTTAATTTTTTTTTTGGATTTTTGGGATTTTTATAATTGCCCCCCTACACTAAAGAACACAATGTCCTCATTCTAAGAGACTTTATTAAATTGAAAATCTAAAAACTAAAAATACAACTAGCCTAAAAATTTGAAAAAGAAAAATAAGGAAAAGAGTAAACCCGTTCATTGAGAAGGAGAATCCGGGGGACTAGGAGTAAATTGAAAATTTTGTTTCCTAAAGAATGATAGTAATTTTCGAAGCATCAATTTATTACTTTTCTTTAGAATCTTCATGCTCCAAGTTTTGCTTGGCAATTATCCAATTTCTGTTGCATACTCGCCTTCCAATCTTCTAGAGCTTCATCATCATCATCTTCTTCTTCTTCTTCTTCTTCTTCATCTTCTAATTCGATCATCGAAGCCTTACCAGAACGATGTCTAGCAGTTGGATTTGATGGGCCAATTGAAGAATCTTCACAAATTGAGATTAACTTCTTGGTGCGGTTGGAGTAGGAGTAGAATGAATAGGCACCATCGTTCCCATGAAGAAGTTTGGTATTCTTCAAGTAATTCCCATCTATATAACGAAAATACTAACCCAGTTGTTGGACATAGGGGAGTTTGTTTCGCACTCCCAAGATGATAGCGGTGATAATTTCAGCCTCCTCAATCTTGTTCCTCATGCTCATTGAATTTTTCTTCATCATATCCCAAATTATATCCACGAACTCCACTTTTTGCTTATTTAATGCATAAGAAAGAACAAACAAATCTCTCTTTTGGACTTTGGTGTTATCTACTCGATAAAATACCGAAATGGAAAGATATTTGTTCTAGTAGAAGAATACACTCATCCTTAGTAAGTTTATTTGGGGAATTTTTGGGATAAAAACTCTCTTGCCCATTAAATCTACCGAAGGTCGATTTACTTGAAAAGAATCCATTATGCTAGATGAATTTTCAATTTCAAATCCAAACCAAGTTCCCATAATCTCACTTGTGACAATGTAATGTCTACCTTGGTTGTGAAATTTAATCTCCCTCTTCCTTTTATCTTCAAAATCGAATGTCACTAGACATTCTAAAATCCAATCACGATTTTGTGGAAATCGCATTCCCACAAATGTGCTTAAACCAAGATCAGCAAGATAAATCCCCATTTGTTCATGGAGTCCTAAAACCTACAAGAAAATCAAATCAAGAAAAATCATTTCGTTGATCTCCAATTTCTTCAGAACTTTGAATCTTTTCCCTTCTTCACGTGATCGAATGGGAAAAGGACAATCATAATCTTATTGATAATTCGGGGATTCTCTTCTATTTGCTGCTACCTTAACACGAGGCATATTGTTTTTGAAGTAAAGGTTGAAAGAAAGGTTTTTGAATGTAGAAGAATAGAGAACCAGAACTTTTGTTAGCTTTGTAGAAGGTTGTGGTGGCTATGGATTCAATCTAGACCTTTATATAGAGTTCCAATAGGTCATTAATTGGTTAAAATACTCAATTGATAAGTGTACAGTTACACTTATTATCATGACATTTTCAATCATAAAACGATATGGTTTTGTTTCATTTTATACTTCATATAAAAGATTTCACGTGGTATATAGTTATTTTTTATGCAAATGCAAAAATTAGGTGAATCTTGGGAGTAAAATGATCAAAGATGGAATTCTATGGAAAAAGAATGAAAAAGGTGCAAAAAGATGCGTGGAATACAAGGATTTGGCTTAGGATCGAAGCTGTCAAAGGTTGGCAAAGTTACGAAGAAGAAACATGAGGAAAAAGACATGTCACGATCGTGACACCCATTCGCAATCGCGACTTGTTACTCTTCATAAGCAGAAAGTTACAAATCATTATTCACGATCACGACATGTGATTTGCGATCACGACTTGTGATGGTTATTGGTTATCTCTTTTCAACTACCCACCGCTAGATAATAATGATCAACTGCCATCAATTACCAACCGAAAAGACGCCTTTTGGAAGTCAACCAACCATAAAAAGGTGCCTTTCCATTGTGGATGAGGATTAATCTTTGCATCAAATCATAATTAAGTGTTGCAACTCTTCGCCAATTGACACGACTCTTCATTTGGATAGAAGCAACCCTTCGCACTCTATAAATAGAGTCCTAAACCCAACCATTTTCGTGAATGGGGTTATGTATGGCATTGAACGATAGTATGCATGTATAGACAAAGAGTGAAAATATCTAGTTTTGGCTAAGTTCAAAGTCTTAACGAGAAAAATGTATAAGTGATTCGATTCCTATTTTGATCACTATATTTCTACACAAATTCAAGCATTTGTTGTATGAGTGTAATTGCAAAGCACTTATCAATAAAAGTTTTCGTTCTCCAACGTTCTTTTATTCAATATTCACAAAGAATAGCATTCTAGCGGAGGTTCTGTATGTGTCGAGACCGAATTCAAAGTAGACGTAGGAACTGCGGGAATTGACGACTCCCATTAAAAAATGGATACGGTTTGATCAACTTTAGCTTTCACTTGCATACCTTACAACTTTACTTTATTTTCTGCTTATACTTTCTATTTCGAAATTTATGATATGTCTATGTGTCATAACAAGTATTTCATCTTGCGTCATTTATATTAATCAAGTTATAAGCTTTCAAGTTAACTTTAAGAGTTATTTCGAGGTTAATAAGATTGTGTATAATCACTGGATCTGTGATTATAACGTTGTTTAGTAAGCCAACATTTTTGGAATGGTAACTTGCTAAAAATGGCTATGTGAGAGCGACCCGTACTAAGCATAGTATTATAGTAATCCAGGTTCTTATAAGGGTCATAATTCGTTTTTACCCTAAATTTAGAAAAGTCATCTCATGTGTTGCTCTGCGGTGAATTATTGAAAATTAGCGCATCTAGAACCGTATTTGTTGAAGTTATTTAGTGTACGAAATATTCTTGATGATTTTGCATGTTTTTTTGTGCTAAACTTATTCTTAGGAAATATCTATATATTTTACATTTTCTCTAGTCTGTCTGTTCATCTGTCCATCATCCAAACCCTCCAATACAAATTATCTTATTTCATTTGTTTCGTAATTCTAGTTGGTCTTTAGAAACGAATCCCTTCCCTGTGGAATCGATATCTTTTAAAATTACATCAAAACTGTATACTTGCAGTGGTCACCATTTTTCTATTTTGATAAGCAGTATTGACAACACCTGTTCGTAATTTGAACTTTTATCTTATCGGTAGAGAAGTGGGGAAAAGGTTTTTGGCACCGTTACCGAATTTAAGCTTATCGGACGAGTATAATCAAAATCTTAAGATCATCAATATAGCCGTTTTTCCTTCAAACTATCCATTAATGGCAGTTTCAGCCATTTGTCATATGTTGAATCGTACTCTGTAACGGTAATATTCTTCCCATGTCGCGATCGTGAAGGCCTGTCGTAATCGTGAGTTTCTTCATAACAAGAACAGAAGGTTTTAATGTCCCGGGCGTGATCTATAGTCATGGTCGAGACCTACTACCTTTATTTCTTTAATTTTTAGACTTAGTCCTAGAAAAACTTAGAAAAATAGACATGTTAAATATAAAATAAATATTATATTCATATTCAACATATAACAACAAACACAATTAAACAATTAAACAAGAAAATAAACAAGAAACAACAAATAAACATCAAATTGTACAAAATCCTAAATTTAAGTGAAAACTAAATAATTTATTCGGAGGAAAGCGATTTTGTTAACAAGTCAATCTTATAGTAAGATTCTCGTAGATCTCACTTGACATCAAACATTATAGTATGAATATCATCAATTTTCTGATGAATTGATATCTGCGCCTCCATGAGTTCATTCAACCTTTCTCGGAGGTTGGTTATTCTATGTTCTTCCTCCCTTGCAATTTCTCTTTCTCTTCGTCTATGAGCTTCCACTCTATCTTCTCATGATTTCCAATCATGGGTGATTCTATCGACCCCAATGCACCTGACCAGAAATCCATACTTGAAGAAAACTTTCGTAGTTAACTTTGAAATTTCATCTTCATCAGTAAAGACTTCAGTGGCATAGGGCATTCTCCCAATCTGGCCCAAAAGATTTGCCATCGTTCGACACCCGTATACCATCATTCCGGGATTTTATGCGGCAGACATGAGCGTCTCCATCATTATCCCTGAAATATCAATAGGTGTGACATTCCAAATTGCTTCCCTCACAAACAATTCTTCAAGGATGACTAGATTGAAAGTTGACTTGCCAAACAATGCTCCACTTAAGTAAAAGTGTAATGCGAGCAAACAAGGATCACGAATACACTGGCTATAGGCAAATTCTTATTTGAACTCGGTTTGGCCAATCAGGCAATTCTATGTTGGTAAGGGATCCCATCTAGGAAGCATCTTATTATAGCAATCCCTTGGAAATCCCATATACTTATCCAGAGCTTTCTGTATCAACTTATATTTTTTCCCATGATAACGATAGACTAAGCAGTTCTTCCTATCGTTCTTCCATACCAATGTGACTAACATCTCCATACAGTTGTTCACGCTTTTACCCAGAGACATATTTGAGTAAATGAAAAAGTTAAGAATTCTCAAATAATACATTACTCTGTCATAAAATCCAAGGCTAATGAAACTATTCCTATGAATGGCATAGGAAATTTTAAATTCAGCATCCTTGATAACTTCAAAATGATCTCCTTCCTCATGAGAATGGATCGGGAATGGAGCCTCGTACCACTCTTGTAGGTTTGTTAGCGGAACTAGATTGGATTAGTTTACAAAAACCATTGTAAAATTAAAGCAATTCTGAAATGAATGAAGTAATTTCAGATTTGGAAAAGATTTGTGATTGGAAAGGTAGAGATTCAGATTGTAGAAGTGAGTAATTGATGAACACATGTACATAAATTTTATAGAGGTGTGAGGAATAACCGTCGAATAACTGCTAAACTGCTGCAGTTATCGCACAAGTCGTGATCGTGATTACTTATTGCGATTGTGACTTACAGATTTTGAGAAACAGAAAGTTTTTATAAGGGATTCACGAGTGCAAATGGGGGTCACGAACGTGAATAGGCAAAATAGAAGAAAATCTTCTATTTATCGAGAATTCAGAAGTAATAATATGATGTATCACCTCCAAGATGATTATTTCATATTCTTCTTCACATCCAAGTTAGGATTGATAAATTATACAGTTTAAAAAAGAAACAAATAGATATATTAGGAAAATATACCATATTCTCCAGATTTTTTATCTCTAAGGACGCACTGGCCTTCCCCGGCAATGGCGCCAAAAACTTGATCGCAAGATTTTAACTATACTCTTTCTAATAGGCTTAAATTCGGTAACAGTGCCAAAAACATTGTTCCCCACTTTTCTATAGATAAGATAAAACTTCAAAATATGAACAGGTGTTATCAATACCGCTAATCAAAGTAGAAAAATGGTGACCACTGCAAGTATACAGTTTCGATGTAGTTTTAAAAGATATCGATCCCACAGGGAAAGAATTCGATTCTAAAGACCAACTAGAGTTACGGAACAAACTAAATAAGATAATTTGTATTGGATGGTTTGGATGATAGATGAATAAATAGATAAATGTATGAACAGAATAGAGAAAAAGTAAAATATATAGATGTTTCCTAAGAACAAGTTTAGTAGAGAAAGAAATGCAAAATCATCAAGAATATTTTATACACTAAATAACTTCAACAAATACGGTTCTAGAAACCTTAATATTCAATAATTCACCACAGAGCAACACATGAGATGACTTTTCTAAATCTAGGATAAACAAATTATGACACTTATAAGAACCTAGATAACAATAATACTATGCTTAGTACGGGTCGCTCTCACATAGCCATATTTAGCAAGTTACCATTCCAAAAATGTTGGCTCACTAAACAGCATTATAATCACAAATCTAGTGATTATACACAATCTTGTTAACCCCAAAATCACTCTTAAAATTAACTCAAAAGCATATAACTTTATTAATATAAATGACGCAAGACGAAATACTCGTTATGACACATAGACACACCATAAATTTCGAAATAGATAAGTAGAAAACAAAGTAAAGTTGTAAGGTATGCAAGTGAAAGCCAAAGTTGATCAAACCGTATCCACTCTTTAATGGGAGTCGTCAATCCCGCAATTCTTGCGTCTACTTTGAATTCAGTCTCGATTAGTACAGAACCTCTACTAGGATGCTATTCTTTGTGAATATTGAATAAAAGAATGTTGAAGAACAAAATCTTTTATAATGATCGAAAATGCTCGAATTTGTGTAGAAATATAGTGATTGAAATAAGAATCAAATCACTTATACATTTTTCTCACTAAGACTTTGAACGTAGTGAAATCTAGATATTTTCACTCTCTATCTATACACGCATACTACTATTCATTGCCCATACTCTATCCTTGCCCTCTCTCTATGAAATTGATTGGTCTTGAACCCTATTTATAGAGTGTGAAGGGTTGCATCTATCCAAATGAAGAATCATGTCCATTGGCGAAGGGTTGCATCACTTCATTATGATTGGATGCAAAGATTCATCCTTATCCACAATGGAAAGGTAGATTTTTATGATTGGTTGACTTCCAAAAGGTGTCTTTTCAGTTGGTATTTGATGGTGGTTTATCGATATTATCTAGCGATTGGTAGTTGAAAAGAGATAACCAATAACAGTCACATATTGTGAGCGCGAATCACATGTTGTGATCGTGAATAATGATTTATAACTTTCTGCTTATGAAGAGTAATAAGTCGCGACCGCGAATGGTGTGACATGTCTTTTTCCTCATATTTCTTCTTTACAACTTTACCGATCTTTGACAACTTTGATCCTAAGCCAAATCCTTGTATTCCACACATTCTTTTGCACCTTTTTCACTCTTTTTACACAGAATTCCATCTTTGATCATTTTACTCCCAAGATTCACCTAGTTTTTGCATTTGCATAAAAAACAATTACATACCACGTGAAATCTTTTATATGAAGTATAAAATTAAACAAAACCATATCTTTTTATGATTGAAAATGTCATGATCATAAGTGCAATTTTACACTTATCAATGAAGTTATTAATAACAATCATGAACAAAATGAAATTTTGAATAATGACTTGCAAAATCTTGAAAATTACAATCTTGTTAGAGATAGGACTAGAAGAGAAGTTAGACCTTCTGTTTATCCTAACAAAACCATATATGATTGTAATTATTCTAAATGTATTGATTTTGCTACTTTGACTACTAACCTCATTGATAACCTAGAGCCTAGGACCTATTATGATGCCATTAGATCCAAAGATTGGATAAAATGGCATGCTACCATGGAGGATGAAATATCCTCTTTAGCTAAAAATGAAACCTGGAAATTGGTTCTTAAACCTATTGGTAAGAAAGTAATAGGTTGTAAATGGGTTTTCAGGAAGAAATCTCAAATCCTAGGAATTGAAAAGGAAATATTTTAAGCTAGAGTTGTAGCAAAAGACTACTCTCAAGTTGATGGAATTGATTTCCATAAAAAATTTTTACTTGTTTGAAACATGTCTTAATAAGAATCATTTTGTCATTAACTACCCTATTAAATTTGGAACTTGAACAATTAGATGTCAAGACTGCCTTTCTTCATGGAAATCTAGAAGAAGATCTATATATGGCTCAACCAAATAGCTTTGAAGAAAAGGGCAAAAAAATCTTGTTTGCCTACTTAAAAAATGTTTGTATGGCCTAAAACAATCCCCTAATAATGGTATAATAGGTTTGATGAATATATGCTTAAACTGAATTTGAATAGGAGGAAATATGATACTTGTGTTTATTTTAATAAGTTGAGTGATGGGTCTTATTTTTACTTAATACTTTATGTGGATGACATGCTTATTGCTTCCAAACATAAGTCTAAAATTAAACAGTTAAAACTTAAGCTAAATTCTGAGTTTGAAATAAAAGATTTAGATGAGGCAAGAAGAATTTTGGGCATTAATATTGTTAGTGCTAGAATGAATGGTATTCATAAGCTTAGTCAAAATGATTATATTGTTAAAGTTCTTGATTTCTTTGGTTTGAGTAATGCAAGAGAAGTCTCTACTCCCATAGGCTCTCAGTTTAAACTTAGTGCTTCCTCTGAGATTCTCTATGAAGAAGAAACTGCTTTCATGACTAATATTCCCTATCAAAACTTGGTTGGTTCTATTATGTATGCCATGATATGTATTAGGTCTAATATTGCCTATGGTTTGAGTTTGTTTAGCAGGTTCATGAGTAAACCTAACAAGTCTCATTAGCTTGCTTTGAAATGGCTTGCTAAATACTTAAAGGTTTCTTCATCTACTTGTTTACTTTATAAATGTGTAAAAGATGATAGTATTTCCATTGAAGGATATTGTGACTTAGATTATGTAGCTAATCTTGATAGGAAAAGGTCTATAATTGGTTTCTATTTTACTTTGGGGGGCAATATAATTAGTTGGAAATGTTCTTTACAGAACATTGTAGCTTTTTCAACCACAGAAGCAGAGTACATAGCTTTAATAGAAGCTATTAAAGAAGCCCTATGGTTAAAAGGACTTGTTTCTGAGTTAGGACTGGAACAGAATGTTGTCAAAGTTAATTACGATTCTCAGTCTGTTATTCATTTGTGTAAAAATGTTATGTTTCATGAGAGGACCAAACACATAAACATTAAACTTCATTTTGTTAGAGATGTTGTAAATGCCGATGTTATCTCTATTAAAAAAAATACATACTAATGTGAATCCAATAGATGTTTTGACTAAATGTGTTTCTGTTTCCAAGTTTCAAGCAGCTTTGAGAAAACTACAAGTGATGCAGTGCTTAGATTTTAACAGAGTATTGTATCCTTGCAATTTATGCTTAGTTATTTATCTCCCTCTGCAAGGGGCTTTCCTCGGAGACTTGTTTGCTGATTGTGGTAGAAGAAGCTATAGTCTAGGTGGAGATTTGTGGCCTACATTGAAGTGGCTTTGCATCTTTGAAGGAAGCCCAAAACCTGTAAGGCTCAATTATCCTAAACCTAACATGTTACAACAAAACCTAAGTATTTAAACGTCTTTCTCTCTCTGGTTAATCATTCTTCTCCCAAGAACCACTTCAATTTTTCTCCATTCTTCTCTTTCTCTCTGCAACCTTTACCTAATCTTTTCTCGCATGATTTTTGAGGCTTGAGAAGGTCTTTTTACTGGCAATTGCGGTTCTGAGAGTGAGAAGTTGATTAATTGTGTTAAAGCTAAGAGAGATAAGTTCTTGGTTGATTTCTTTGGTTTTCTGTTGTAGTTTTTAGTTTACATGTTTAGTTTTGGCTTATATCTTGATGTCTCTATTGTGTTTAGCAGTTAGTAGTAGTTATATTGATTAGCTATTTGTTTTAAGAGGATCTTGTATTTTGGGTTGTAAACTTTGTAAACCTTGTGGCGTTTTTCTTTTGCTAATCAATAAAGAAGTCACCAGAGCAGCCTTGCACCTTGCATTGACTGCACCCCGTCGCTAGGCTAGTAGGAAGCAAGTAAAAAATCTTTGTGTTGGATTTAGTTTTTTTTCTTTATATGTTTATGTTTAATATTGAATCCGTAAAGTTAGGCACACAATTCTTAATTGGGGATGTAAATGAGTCGAATCGAGACCAAACCTACTTAAGCTTGGCTCGGCTTGAAAATAAAAATGACTGAACTTGGCTTAGCTTGTAACTCGTCAAGGTTGGAATATATTAGCCTGGTTTAAGCCCATGACAAGTTCAACTCGAGTTCCCGAGTTTATGAGCCTTATTTACACAATTAAATTATAAACTACTTTTTTTTATATACTTATATTTGTCAAATTAAAAATCAACACATGTAAGATATTAATCTAAAACAAAAGGTTAAAACGAGAAATTAGGAATAGCATTGATATGAATGAAAATAGGAATGATATATGTATTAAACGTTCTACTTTTTTTCTTAGTTAAAATATTTAAAATATGAATACGTATACTTTATATATAAGCAATTTAAGAAAAATTCTAAAGTAGAATAACAAAACGAGCCAACTCATGAGCTTTCAAGTTGTTGCACTCGAAAAGTAACACACCTAGAGTATTGTATCTCATAGGGAGGTCTTTGTGCCAATTTATTATTTTCATGATAAACGGGATAATGAAAGGGTAAACATGATTTCTTGAAAAGTGGGATTTTGTTGAATGTTAAAGACTTACAAGAATGAAAAAAAAAGAATTAAAAAGGTTGTTTAAGTTAATGATTAAAGGATTCAAGTTCAGCCTACCCAAATGACAATCTAAGACTATCTTCCCTAGCTTTCAGTACAAGACCTTGCTCAGATATCCAATTCCAAGGTCTCTTAACCTTTAATCTCTAAACTGCCTCCCAAGCTAGTTTAGTTTCTTACTAAGCTAAAACACTTCACCTTTCGGTCCTTCATATGATTAACAAAGTAGCATTAAGTTTAGTCAAGCATTCATTAAAGTGAAACCCAAGGCATACAAACATTTATCTTTTGATCTCATGAAGTGTATGTGTGTGAAGGTCTTCTGTGTTGAGTAGATCACCTTTCAATCCTTAGTATGTAACACTAAGCATGAAAGTGATCAAGTTTCATTTAAGCAATAAAGCATTCATTTACACAAATATACAAACCAAACAAGGAAAAGATACTTTACAGCAAGGGCAAGATCTCCTTAGACTACCTTTTATAGGGCAGACTTCACTTATTGGTGGACTACTTACCCATCTCCATTAATAACTCAACCAATAATATAAATGAAGAAAGCCTGAAGAAATATAAAAGTGGCAGAACTTAGAGAGAAAGGTAAAGTTGAATATTAGATTAATGATTCCCCTCTTTGAAGGAATAATTGTCTAAATGGTATAACCCACTCTTTCCCGCCAAAGAGGCACATGGCCCCAAAAGGTCCCAAAAGCCAACCAATTTCAACCACAAAATTATCTCAAAATATCTAGATATTATCTCTTACAAATATTATAATAATCCCACTTGTCCACTTGATAATTATAAAAAGAAAATAAGTTAACTAAAGTGAAAAAGTCACATTTCTTCCCAACTAATTCCTCTCACTTAATTTGGTGATGTCATCAATCAGCTCCCCTTCACTTTAGTTGATGCCATCATCGATAAACACAGCTCTTTTGGTAACTTTCCAGCTCAACACAGAAGGTATCCTTCCGCAGATAGAAAACATGAAAAACCAGGAAGACCTCCATAAAATCTACTCAGATACACTTAATTTTAACCCGATTAATTCAAGCTTTTAATGACATAAATTCTACCTATGAAACATCCCTATACTTAAACATTGCTTGCACTCAAGCAATTCATGCAAAGACTAAGCAACCACAAAAGTTAATTCATTCAATCAATACAACTAAGTATAAACTAGAAAGTCAAGAGTTAACAAAAGAAACAAAAGAAAAAGAAGAGGAGACCTTCAAATCAAAGATTGAGGAGACCTTCAAATTAGAGATTCTTTGCTAACTATGAAAAAGCATTCAACTTGTAAAAACTTGAAATTCTTAAATCAATCAAATAGCATCAGACCAGAAGACCTTGTAAGATAGTGTTTAAGGGTACAATTCAAGGAGGATTTCACTCATTCAACGAAGTCAAGTTACACTACGCCATAGGCTTATTAATCGGTCTAATTTCCACCAAGGATAAGTGAAAAGGGCTCATGCTATCAAGAGGTCTTTCAAGGGTAGGTTAGGGTTGGGGGTAGGATATGGAAGGGAAATTTTTAGTTAAATGAACTTAACAATTTTCCTTGATTTTGCAGATTTCAGCTTAGATAGAAGGGCTTCTTGTCTGGAATTTTTAACTCTTTGGGGAATCTCAACTTTTGCTTTTATCAATTTTAATCACACAACCTTGTATATTAATTTCTTTGTATTTTTATTTTAATTAGCTTTAAAAGGTTGGATTTGATTGACTTTTTGTTCTTTTATGTGAGATATTCCCAGTTCTGATGAAGACTTTGTTCGCACAGATTCAGAAAAGGGCTTCTTTACAGTTTGAAGTTCTTCTACTTTTATTCATTTTTCTTCTCAATTTTTAGATTTCAAGGGTGAATTTGGGAATCAAAGTGAATTGGAAAGGGGTTATTGATGTGTTAAAACAAAGAAGGGTTTTCAGGCTGAAAGGGGGAAATCTAAGGGTGATGAAAGGGTAGGCTGATTTAAGCTAAAAGGGAAACCTAATTGCCTTTATCATCTAGCATGAGATTTCAATTGTGGTCTCAACTAGACTAATACAAAATAGCATTTTATATGTTTACCATAACAAGTTCTAGCTTCGATAACAAGACCTTGTCATCTCATCAACAAAGTTTTCATTTTGGCTCAAATCCTCACTTTTTAGGTAAGCTACTGATCTTTGCTATAAGTTTGATAGAAAAATTAAAACTTTTAACCCTTTTTCATGCTAAAACAAGTTAAAAAGAATGTACAATTCCAAATTTCTCAAATTCGTTCTCTAGCATGCTATTTTCCAAAAGTTAACTCAAAATCTACCAATTTTAACTTACTTTCATATTGAACTAATAATAATGCAACTACTACATCCTATTATGAACCAAATCAGGCAAACAAGTTCAATGTGTACAAGGTTGTCATCAGGTAGCATAATCACTAAGTCAGTAGACCATCAAAATTAAGAACTTCATACAGGCATATTATCTTCATAGTTGACAGATTTACAAGGTTAACAAGATCATAAATTTTCAAAGGTTCAAGTTCTCAACCTACCATCCCCATACTTAAAATTTTCTTTGTCCTTAAAGCAATGTAAACAATTCTCAATCATGCATAGGAATTTAAGGGAGATCTTATACTGAAAGAGAAAAGAAAGCAAACTCATTGATACCGTTCACCAGGAGGAGGTAGGTGGGCTTTGTTCATTTTTTAGGCTGGAAGGAGGTCTACTCATCTAGGTGAGAGAACAAAAGCAAACAAAAAGGGTAATTTTCTCAAAATTTCTTAAGTGTATATGCATCAAAGGATACTGTTAAGATAAAGGATACTATCAAGTCCTTCCCCATACTTGAATATTTACAAGGTCATCAACTTAGACCAGGAAGATTTCTGTAACTTCCTCAAAATTGTTCACTTCATTTGGTGTATGAAGCGGGCACCAGTAATTAGGGTCTTATAAGGAGGATTGAGGAAGAAGACCTCCTCTGTAACCTCCATGGTCTCTTTAGATAGATATGGCTTTAGCCTTTATCTGTTTACCTTGAAGACCTCCCCTTTTGAGTTGGAGACCTCCATTACTTCATGGGAGAAGATCTTATTAATAGTGTATGGACCTGCCCATCTAGATTTTAACTTTTCTGGAAAGAGCTTCAAATGAGAGTTATATAACAAGACCTTATGTCCAACAAAAAACTCTTTTGCAAAGATTCTTTTATCATGCCAAGCCTTGTTTTTCTCTTCATAATTCATTGCATTTTCGAAGCTAAACAACCTAAACTCCTCAAGTTCATTCAATTTAAGCTTTCTTGCTTCCCCCACCTTTTCCCTATCAAAGTTCAGAAAAGTTAGTGCCCACAAGGCCTTGAACTCTAGTTCTACAGGAATGTGACATGCTTTGCCATACAACAACCTAAAGGGTGACATACCTACAGGTGTTTTATATGCTGTTCTATAGGCCCATAATGCATTATCTAACTTATTAGTTCAGTCCTTCCTAGAACCATTCACAGTCTTCTCTAAAATTCTCTTTATCTCTCTGTTGGAGATCTCGACTTATCCGTTAGTTTGAGGGTGGTATGGGGTTACAACTCTATGTGTGACTCCAAACTTAGTCACTAGCCTTTGAAATTGAGTATTACAGAAATTTGTAACTAGATCACTTATAATGGCACAAAGGCAACCAAACCTGGTGAAGATCTTCTTCAGAAACTTGACCACCACCTTAGCATCATTTGTTAGGCATGCAATTGCTTCAACCCATTTGCTCACATAGTCCACGGCCAAGAGAATGTACCTATTTCCATAAGAACTAGGAAAAGGACCCATGAAATCTATGCCCCATATATCAAATATTTCACAAACAACAACATTATTTAAAGGCACAGAGTTCTTAGCAGAAATATTCTCAACTCTTTGACATTCATTGCAATGTGATACAAATCGGTGAGCATCTTTGAAAATGGTAGGCCAATAGAAACCATAGTCCAAGACCTTGACAACAGTCCTTGTGGCTCCAAAGTGACCTCCTGCCTCAGCTGAATGGCATTTTCGCAAGATCTTGTTGGTTTCCTCTTCTACTACACATCTCCTTATAATCTGATGTGCACACAACTTGAACAAGAAGGGTTCCCCCCAAAAATAGTATTTAACATTAGCAAAGAATTTCTTCTTTTGAGCATATGTTAAACACTTTGGGGTTATATTACTGTTTGTCACTTTTCTAATGATAAGTTTAATAGTTTGTTTACAAGATTCGGCTGTATATCAACAGTGCCAAAACTTGTTCACTTAAAATATAGGTGTTGTCAATACCCCTTATCAAAATAGAAAAATGATAATAACTGCAAGTATACAGTTACGATGTAGTTTTAAAAGATATCAATCCCACAAGGAAGGACTAGTTCTAAAGATCAACAAGGAAGATAAAATAAAGAAAATAAAATAAATTGGGTATTTTGGGTAGAAGGGTTAGAATGAAGAATGAGTAAATATAGGTATGAAATAATAGAGAATCTAAATATATAGATTTTTCCTACGAAATAAGGATAGCAGAGAAAGCATGCAACTTCAACAAAGATGTTATGATTCACTAAACTAATCTATCAGACTCGGTTCTAAATACTCAGATGTTCGATTATTCGCCGCAGAGCAACACATGAAATGACTTTTCTAAACCTAGCACAAACGAATTAAGATAATTATATAAACTTGGATAACATCAATACTGTGCTTAGTATGGGTCGCTCTCACATAACCATATTTAGCAAGTTTCCATTCCAAAAATTTTAGCTCACTAAACAGCGTTTTCTCACAGATCCAGTGATTATACATGATATTGTTAACCCCGAAACTAATCTTAAAATTAACTCCAACTCATATAACTTGATTAACATAAAAGACTTAACACGAAATACACATTATGACACATAGACATATCATAATTGCATTCTTTCTTTGCTATTTTTATTTCGTAGGGAAAATCTATATATTTTGATTCTCTAATCTTTCATACTTATATTTACTCATTTTTCATTCTAACCCTTCTTTCCTAAAACTTTGCCTTATTATATTTTATTTTCCTTATTTTATCTTCCTTGTTGATCTTTAGAGCTAGCCCTTCCTTGTAGGCTCGATATCTTTTAAAACTACATCGCAACTGTATACTTGCAGTTATCATCATTTTTCTATTTGATAAGAGGTAGTGACAACACCTATATTTTTCATGAACAAGTTTTTGGCACCATTGAAATATAGCCAAATCTTGTGAACAAACTATTAAACTTATCAGTAGAAAAGTGGCGAACAAGTTTTTAGCACCGTTGCCAGGGAAGGCAATAGCATTCTAAAGATCAAATTATCCGGGGAAGGCAAGTACGTTTTAAAGATCAAAGTTCCGGGAAAGTTAAGAAAGTTCTGAAGTTTTTATTTTTTTGTTTTATTTCCTATACCATACAATTTTCTAAATTTCATTCTAGATATGAAAAGATTATGAAATAATCATCTTGGAGGTGATACGTCATAATATTTCATCTTAATTCTTGATAAATAGAAGATTTTCTTCTATTTTTCCTATTCGCATTCGCGACTGTCTATCACGCTCTTGAATTTCCCTTCAAAACTTTCTGTTTCTTGCTTTTAGTATACTCACGATCGCGACTTGAGTGAAAACTGCAGCAGTTTTGGCAGTTTTTCGACGGTTTCTCTCAAACCCTACATATAGGGTATGATTCTCATAATTCTCCACTTCAGAGATCTGAAAAATTCCTTTTCTTTTAATTAAAACTTCTATTCTAAACCTTGAAATCAATCAATCCTTTTTTATGGTTCACTCAAACAAATCTGTTCTCATTCCTCCTTCGGACCTGCAAGAATGGTATGAGCCACCTTTTCCTATTCACTCTCGAGAGGAAGGTGATCATTTCAAAACCATCAGAGATGCAGATTTCACTAGTTCTTATGTCATTCATAAGAATAGTTTCATTCAATTAGGAATCTACAAAAGGGTAATGTATTACCTTGGAATCCTAAACATGGTTCTCTATTCCTCTATGAATATTGGGAACAGTGAAGACAACTGTAAGGAAATGTTGATTTCATTAATATGCACCAATTCTAAGATGAAATGTTTAGAGTATCGACATCAAGGGAAGAAGTATATATTGTCAAGGAAGAAGTTGGAGCAGAACTTGGGGTTCCCTAAAGATTGTTACTACAAAATGCTTCCTGGTTGGAATCTACTACCAACATGGAATCGTCTTACTGGAAAAAATGAATACAAATAGGAATCTGCCTATAGCCAGTGGATCCGAGACCCCTGTTTTCTCACTCTACACTTCTATCTAAGTAGTGCACTTTTCGTAGATCTAGTTCTGACACGGTCATTCCTAAAGAATTTTTTATCTTGGAAGCGGTTTGGAATGGCTTACTTATGGACGTATCGGGGATTATGATGGGGACTTTTATGTCTTCTGCAATTGATCCTAGTAAGATAGTGTATGGGTGTCGAACTATGGCAAATTTGTTAGGACAAATTGGGAGTTTACCTAGTTGTTCAAAAGTCTTTACTGACGAAGATGAAATTCTGGAGTTAACTACGGAAATTTTCTTCAAGCAAGGATTTCTAATTAAGTGTATTGGTGAGAATGGAATAACCTATGATTGGAAATCTTGGGATGAAAGAGTTGAGGCTAATGAAAAGTGTGAAAGAGAAATTGCTAGGGAAGAAAGGAGTAGTTCGACCAATTTTAAGAGAAAGTTGAACGAAATAATGGAGGAGCAAATCTCTATTCATCATAAGATTAGCAATATCCATATCTTGGTACGTGATGTTGAAAGGGATCTGCGGGAGTCACGTTACAAGATTGATTAGATGATTGAATCCTTAATTCCTGAATGATAGTATTCTCATCTTTTCGATTTAGAAAAATCTGTATAGGTAGATTTTAATTTGTGTTTCGTATGTTTTGTGTTTGTTTGTTTGTTTGTCTTCTTTTTGTTATGTTTGTTATGTAAATACTTGTTAATATATATGAAAATAAATTTGAACAACAAGATGTTGATGTTCAATTGATATTATCACCATGATTACTTAAGGTATAATAGTTAATATTTATCGTTTATATTTAACAAAGTTTGTGTGTGTTTTTGTTTCTAAGTTTTTATAAGTGTAAGTCTAAAAATTGAAGAAATTTGAAGAGTAGAGAGGCTCACGACCGCGACACAATTCGCGCTAGTGATCACTGGATAACAAAACTTTCTGTTTCGTTCATGATGAGAGTCACGATCGTGACTAACCTTCGCGATCGCGACATGGCAAAATTATAATCTTTACAGATAGCGAACTGACACGCGATAGATGGCTAAAACCATCATTAACAGCTAGTTTTGACCCCTAAACGACTATATTCCCATTTATGAACAATTAGAGACATCTTAAACTCCAATAAATAGGTCTAAGTTGAACCCTAGCCACCACACCATCTACAAAACCTTCAAAATTTTTGATTTTCTCATCATTTATATTCGAAAACATCTTAACCTTTTTCAAACCTTTTACTTCAACCAATATGACTCGTGTGAAGAGAGCAGCACAAAAGAGAGGACCTCAATCAATTCAAGAAGAATTTGATTGTCCTTTCCCATTAAGGATAAGAGAAGAGGGTAAGAGATTTCAAAAGCTAAGCAAATTGGATATCACCGGGATGATATTCCTCGATTTAGTTTTCTTGGAAACTCTAAATCTCCGTGAAGAGATGGAAGCCTACCTTTCAATTCTTGGTCTTTCAAAATTTGTGGATATGTGGTTCCCACAAAATCGAGAATGGATTCTCGAATGTTTGGTAACATTCAATTTCGAAGATTTAAGGAAGAGGGCTATACAATTCCGTAATCAAGGACAACAATACACCATCACGAGAGAGATGATGGGTGATTGGTTCAGTTTTGAGAATGCTAATTCTTCGAGCATGACGGATTTATTTCAACCTAATAGAGTTTGGGCAAATTTATTAGGTAAAAGAGTCTTCGATCCCAAAAATTCTCCTAACAAACTCATTAAGGATGAATGCATTCTTCTTCTCCACAAATATCTTTCCACTTCGGTATTTTGTCAAGTAGAGAATACAAAGGTCCAAAAGAAAGACTTGTTTGTTCTTTGTTGTACTTTGATGAAGCAAAAAGTGGAATTCGTGGATATTATATGGGATATGATGAAGAAAAACTCGACGAGCATGAGGAATAAGATTGGAGCGGCCGAGATTATCATTGCCATAATCTTAGGTGCTAGAGGAGAACTCCCCTATATCCAACAATTGGGTGAGTATTTTCGCTACATGGATGGAAATTATTTGAAGAACACTGGACTACTCCAAGAACATGAAGGTGTTTATTCATTCTATTCCTACTCCAACAGCACCAAGAAACTCAACTTGACTTAAGAAGATTCTTTCGTTGGACCATCAAATCCATTCGTGAGCCGTCGTAAAGGAAAAGCCTCGATGATAGAAATAGACGAAGATGATGAAGAAGAAGATGAAGCTCGGGAAGATTGGAAGGTGAGCATGCAGCTTAAATTGGATAATTGCAAAGCGAAACTTGGAGTAATGAAGAAAGACGTGAAGATTCTAAAGAAAACTAATAAATTGATGCTTCGAAAATAACTTTCATTATTTAGAAAACAAAACTGTCAATTCACTTCTAGTCCCCCGGATTCTCTTTCACAATAGATCGGGTTTATTCTTTTCTTTACTTTATCTTTTTCAATTCTATTTTTAGACTAGCTTTAGTTTAGTTTTTGATTTTTATAATGACTCACAATGAGGACATTGCGTTCTTTAGTGTGGGGGCATTCCTAAAAATCCCGTAAAATCCAAAAAAAATTGAAAAAAAATGAAATATTGAAGAATTTGCAAATTTTTGTTGATTTTCATGACATTTATACATTATCATTTCTCATACTTTACTAACATTTGTCCAAGGTTATTGTGAGTTTTAGGTATTTACAAGTTTGATGTTAGTGCAAAACATGAGCGCGTGTTGAATTTGAGTATTATTAGCACAACATTTAGCATTTGGCAAGGATGAGTGGTGAGTAACATTCGAGAGCAACATTCCAAGTAAGTTTCGATTTATATTTCAATGCAACATGAATTAGTATAAGTTATACAGTTTTAGTATAATGCTTCCGATAAGTTTAAGTGGAGTAATATCTAATGGTATTATTACTATGAGTTTTATATGTAAATCTCGAATAAGTCCTATAAGTATTAAGTGTGTTTAAAGTGTTAGGAAACTATAGCCATAATACTTTGAAATTGATCAATAAAGGATGAGGGTATTAAAGAAAAATCAAAAGAAAGAGAGGATAACCAAT
>CATIWQ010281181.1:0-74132 GCA_949673415.1 Euphorbia schlechtendalii | reverse complement strand
TGACTAAAAAGACTACAAAATGAAAAAATTAATTAAGTTAATAGTGCGGAATTCTATTGTACAACAAATTTGGGAGATGAACTAAAGCAATATCCAACATGTCGATGAGGATAGTGAAAATGATGACATGGACGAAGATTGGATTAGAAAAATTAATCTAACCATGAATTATAATATTGTAATATTTCTCAATTATATTGTTAGTAGTGCGGAATTCTATTGTACACCAAATTTGAGAGATGAACCAAAACAATATCCAACATGTCGATGAGGATAGTGAAAATGACGACATGAATGTAGATTAAACTAGAAAAATTAACCTAACCATGAATTATAATATTGTAATATTTCTCAATTATATTGTAATGAGTATGTTTTTTTAATACTTTATAAATTAATTATTTTGTTTATTTATTTGTTATTAAACAAAGTTATTCGTTATTAACGATAATAAATAATCAAATTTTAACATATTATCAATAATATTCTTAAATAATTTTTATTACTTACTATTTATTTTATTTATGATTAATATTTTTGTTTTATTTTCTCATTCTAATAATATATATATATATTTTGTAATTACTTTAATTATATTTACAGTAATATATAAACTGAAACCGAACTAAAACTGAAACTTAACCGAAACTGAACTGAAACTGAACTGAACTGAACTGAATGGGCTATTGAATAAGTTGAAAAGAACAAAGCCTTAGCATAGTCCATCTCTTTGATAAGAAGGCTTTCGCTCAAGAAACAACTTCTTTAACCAAACCCAAGCATTCATATGTTGATATTGCGAAGGAAGGAACAGATTCTACGATACCTCCCATTTCAGGAGCATTTGTAAATGAAAAGGGGGGGGGTTTAAGTCAGTGCGTATCATGCAATCAGTCTATGAAGGTTGTGTGAAACAGTGTGCTAATTCTCTTATTGGTAGTGCAATCATAAGGAAGGGATTTGCGCCATGGAAGGTTGATGATTTGAAGGCTCAATTAACCAAATTATGGGGAATTCAATCACAGTGGAGGTTGATGTCGTTAGGTAGGGGTTTTAATCACCTCATGCTAGAGTCCAATAAGGTTAAATAGATTGTATGGAGTAAGGGGAGCATTAACCTCAAGCCGGGTTATTTTCGTATTTAGCCTTGGGTACTTGATTTCTATCCTTATGCACAGAACTCAACGAACGCTCAGGTTTGGGTGAAACTTTAGTCTTTACAGTAGGAATATTGGGATCCGAGGACATTATCAAAGATCACCAGTTACTTTGGAGTCCTCCTTAGGGTTGACAAGTCAACTCGTGAAGGCTCTTTCAGGCATTATGCTTGCGTTTTAGTTTATGTGGATCTTTCAAATCCCCTGCCGCATACTGTGGTCTTAGAAAGGGAATGGGCTGAGTTATGGGTGGAACTATTTATGAGAATCTGCAATCCTTCTGTAGGATTTGTAATTCAATCGGTCATATAGCTTATGATTGTAAGAGGACTAAGAAGCCAATTGCACAAAAACCAGTCCAAAGGATGGAGAAGAAAGAAGAGAAATATGCGAATAGTGTTGTATCGGGTAAAAAACTTGATAGAAGAATCTAGAGGAGAGGAACAGAAGCGTGGTCTCAATAAATTCTATTTTTTGCAACATTGAGGATTGCCTATGGGATAAGCCTATCGCTCTGAAGTTACCCCTGGTTGATTTGGATCGGGATACGGAGAGCGAAACCTCTAAAGGATATAATGTGGATAAGAGTGGCTCGGAAGAAGGGGAGTCCTCAGATGAGAACTTAGATTATGGTTTGAGTGGACAACCAACTCTAGTGTTTAGTCCTTCTACCATCAGAGAAGGTGAGCAGTTATGGGCTGACATTTCAGAGAATGAAGAGGAAGGACATATTAGCAGCCATCATGAAGATCTAGTAAAGGAAGCGAGACACCCTTCTCTAGATGAACAAATTACCGAGGGCATAGAGGCAGACCGTCCCTGTCTTGATAGGGTTGACATGGCTGAGGAGATTGACAATACTTGGAAAATAATTAAGAAAAAGAAAAGAACTAGTCGGTGAAGTTTATCGCTGAATGCGTGTATGAGAGCTTTTAGGGTTCTAGCTCTACTGGAAGCAGGTCTGCATGCAATATGATTGTGGATTCTCCTACCACCTTTTAATTGGAAGCCGTTCTTGGTCTGAAAGAAGAAAAGTTTAACGGTTGCAACTAGAGAGCAAGTTCAACAAGACCGTAGGAAACCAGACAAATATTCTCCTACATAAGGAGTTTATTGGTTGTTTTTTCGATTCATTAGGCTCCTGCAACTTCTATGTTTTTTTCTTTTTTCTTTTTCTTTCTTTTTTTTATTTTCTTTTCTAATTTAATAATATAGGGCCGACATTTGTCATGCTCGGCTTTATATAAATAACTATTCATCTTCCTTCAAAATTCATCTGAATAATTTTGTCCAATCTCACCACCCACCATCACCCACATACTCGGCATCTCCAGCCATTACCACAGGTGGAAACTTTTCCGATCACAATCCAGCCAAAATCTTTGCTCGCCAACCACCCATCCATTATCAATCAAGAAATAAAAATCAACTAAATATGTTATCAAAAAGGAAAAAATTTTGAAAAATCAACCAAATTTGTTATCAAATTTAACAGCCCATTAAAGATCAAACGAAATTAGAATTAGTTTGTTATCCAAAAGGAAAAAAATTATTTTCTAATGCATTGAAACATGAAACCGAAATCAAAATCAAAAGAGTCACGGACGCCACCAAATCTTCACCGACCAAAACATCGTTGAGGTAGACCCCGTTAGTAACAGCATCTGCTAGATCGCTCGAAGACCAACCCGAAAATATAAATTAAGAAGGCTCACTTCAAAATAGAAAGAGCCTTCTAACGAATTCTTAGTTGCTTGGAGAAACTCATGGAGGATCTCGCATAACTCATGAAGAAAGAGATGTTGAACTCAGAGAGAAATGCTGAGCTGAAGTGTGGAATAATGAGGGAGGGGTGGCCTATTAATAGGGAGAGGGGGAGTGGTAGACTCCTCCTAAAAAACTATGTGGGATGGGAATATTCCCATCCCTCAATCGAGTCAGTCGCGCGGGTCCCTTGGACCCATGGGCTGACCCACTTGCTTACCTCTATAAGGCAAGCTTTGGGTTGCGGGCTATCCTGCAAGCCCAAGCTTACACGGTGCGCTGACAGGCTTGCCTGGTAGGCCCTCGTAAGTGCTACGATGGGTAGCGCTAGGGGGCGTGCAGCCAGCTAGCGCGCACGAGCTTACCCTACACGCTAGTGGCCTGTGAGCTTTTCAGCTCGCGGGGCAGCAGCGTAGGCCCACTTTGAACATCCAATGATCATTTGGGGCCCACTCGGAACGGTAAAAATTCCCTTGCTTCGCTCCATGCAATTTTCTGTATTTTCTCTTTTATTCCCTTTAATTATTAATTTGGTTCAATCAATTAATAATTCTTCTAACGATTTTAACAACCAAACATTTTCGCCATGGACCTAGTCTATAGGTTCTTTACTTAGTCCGATAAAGACCCAAAGTGTGTAACCTCATAGGATGCTGAAGTATAGAGCCGCTAAAGGTTAACCTAAACTTGACTTCCCATCTAGGAACCTTTAGGCTCAGTGTTCCAAACCGATATTGAATCTGATAACTCTAAACGATCAAATGGGCTGTCTAGCTTAGGCAAATTATCCCTTGATACTCAAAACATCACATACCTATGACTTGATTTGGTTTTGCAGTAATAACCAATACAATGCACTCATTTCATCAGGTTAAGTACTATCCATTTTATTGAGCTCGGATTAAGTGTTAGCTCATGTAATAACTGTAGCTTTCCTGGAATTAGACTTGTTCATGAAGAACACCACTTGCCATAATGTATCAAGATTGACTAGAAACCCATTCTATCAATCTTATACTCTGATAAGAGGTTTATGAGTGTGTCTCTTTAACAAGGGGCCCTAAGGTACATCTCCCATTATATCACTATACCAGGAGTGATGGATCCCATCTTCTCTACTCGACTTACCAACATGTGATCATCACTATACCCGTAGTCACTCATGTCATCCTGATCACCAAGGTATGAATAAGTATGACCCAAAGTATAACAACTCCTACATAAGGTACCAGTATATCAAGTTTGAGGATACTTGTACTGCTACTGCAATAAGGCATGAAACCAACACATGGATATAGTTATTTCCGAGTGTCTGTCTTATAACTGTCTCTAATGTATTACCCAAATACATTCATGTGTTAACTCAAGGTACCACCTTCAACTTGTGAGATCGGCTGCTTGGATCTAATCCAAGGAGTAAGCCTACACAAGCTAGTCTGTCTATTCCATTGATGTCCAGTCTCAATGAAACTATGACTAGGGATATTTAAACTATTCATAATAACACGTATGTGCAGTTCTCACACCACATAGCTCCCATTATGTCCTCGCACTTTTGCGCTATGAAGTAGTCATGGACTTCGTCTCATCAATGCGCATATACATATATATTATACATATATGATGCCAACAAGATATATAAATAAATAGAAAACACTTATAAGAAACAAAGATGCCTTAATTATGATGAATAATAATTCGAAACTATATGTACATTACAAATAATAAAGATATATCACTCTAATTGCCTCTAAGGTATACATCATGTTTAACATTCTCTCAGTTGCACGAGAGCCAATTACCCATGTGCTTCATGCCATACTCATTAACATGTTAGTCATGTTTAACTTGAGTCAATAGTTTAGTTAGCCTATCCGCTAGATTTCGATCCGTTGGGATGTATTCTAAGTTTATATCTTTTCTAGCTACTATCTCCTGAATGAGATGGTATTTTCTAAGTACATGTCCGTTTCTCTGAGACCATGGTTCCTTCGCCTGAGCAATAGCCCCATTGTTATCGCAATAGGCCGCTACTATATTTACAATGTTAGACACCACTCTGAGATCACCAATAAATCCCTTAAGCTAGCTACCTTGCTTAGCTACTTTTGAAGCAGCTATATACTCAGATTCCATGGCTGAATCTGCAGTCGTATCCTGTTTGAAACTTTTCCAAACAACTGCCTCTCCATTTAACATAAACACATACCCCAACTGGGACATTTAATCGTTCTTGTCAGACTGAAAACTCACATCGGTGTATCCTTTCATAGAGAGATCACATTCTCCATATACCAAAAACAAAAAACATATCTTTAGTCCTAAGTAAGTACTTAAGGATAGTTTTATTGTCCATTCAGTGCTTCTCACATTGGTTAAATTTAAATCTGCTTGTGACATTCAATGTATGTGAGATGTTAGGCCACGTGCATACCACATCATACATGATGGATCCTATCATTAGGGTATAAGGTACTCCATTCATGCATAGTCTCTCGTCTTATGTTCTCGGAAACTCAGATTTAGAAAGGTTAATCTCGTGAGACATTGGGAGATAACCCTTTCTTGACTGCTCAAGGTTAAATCTAGACAAAACCTTGTCTATGTACATACTTTGTGAAAGACCTAAAAGCCTTCTGGATCTATCTCAGTGTATCTTTATAGCAAGTATAAAAGCTGCTTCTCTAAGGTCTTTCATGGAGAACTTCTTTGACAACCATAACTTAACTGTCTAAAGAAAATGAACATTATTTCCTATCAGCATTATGTCATCGACATATAGTACAAGGAAAATGACCGTACTCCCACTAGCCCTCTTATATACACAGGGCTCATTAGCGTTTGACACAAAATCAATTTCATGGATTGTGAACCTAATATTCCAACTCCTTGATGCTTGCTTAAGTCCATAAATGGACTTTTACAACTTGCATACTTTTAAGCCAACCTTGGATGTAAAACCCTTGGGTTGTGCCATATACACATCCATGTCCATATTCTTGTTAAGAAATGTTGTTTTCACATCCATCTGTCAAATCTCATAATCTTAATGAGCAGCGACGTCATGGAGTATCCTAATAGACTTTAGCATGACTATCGGTGGAAAGGTTTCATCATAGTCAATGCTTTCTTTTTTACTGTAAACTTTGGCAACCAGCCTTGCTTTATAGATAATTATGTTACAGTCCATGTCAATTTTCTTATTGAAAACCCACTTGCATCGTATGGGCTTAATCCTACTGGGAGCATCAATCAAGCTCTAGACTTGATTTTTGTACATGGACTCCGTATCTGAACTCATGGTTGCAAACCATTTGTCATACTCTAAGCCTTCCATCGCTTCCTTGTTGTTAGCAAGTTTTTTACTATACTCGTTCCGAAAAACTTATACCCGGTTACGGTGTCAAAAACTTATTCCCCACTTTTCTAGTGATAAGATAAAAGTTCTAAATACGAACAAGTGTTGTCAGTGTCGCTTATCAAATAGAAAAATGATGATAGCTGCAAGTATACAGTTGCGATGTAGTTTTAAAAGATATCGATCCCACATGGAAGGAATTCGATTCTAAGGACCAACTAGAATTATAGAACAAAAGAAAATAAAATAAATTGGAGGGTTTTGAAATGGTGGACACATGAATAGACAGATGAACATATTAGAGAAGATTTAAACTATATAGATATTCCCTAAGAGAAAGTATAGTAGAGAAAAACATGCAAAATCTTCAAGAATACTTCGAACACTAGATAACTTTAACAAACACGGTTCTAGACGCCCAAATATTCAATAATTCATCGTAGAGCAACACATGAAATGCCTTTTCTAAATCTAGGGTAAACGAATTATGAAACTTATAAAAACTTGGATAACAATATTACTATGCTTAGTACGGGGTCGCTCTCCCATAGCTATATTTAGCAAGTTACCACTTCAAAAATGTTGGCTCATTAAAAAACATTATAATCACAGATCCAGTGATTATACACAATCATGTTAACCCCGAAATCACTCTTAAAGTTAACTCGAAGGTATATAACTTTATTAATATAAGAGATGCAAGACAAAATACTCATTATGACACATAGACATATCATAAACTTCGAAATAGAAAGTAAAAGTAGAAAACAAAGTAAAGTTGTAAGGTATGCAAGTGAAAACTAAAAATGATCAAACCGTATCCACTCTTTTAATGGGAGTCGTCAATTCCCGCTATTCCTTCGTCTACTTTGAATTCGGTCTCGACACGTATAGAACCTCCTCTGGGATGCTATTCTTTGTGAATATCGAATAAATGAATGATGAAGAACAAAAACTTTTATTGATAAGTGCTTTGCAATTACACTCATACAACAATCGCTCGAATTTGTGGAGAAATCTAGTGATTGAAATAAGAATCGAATCACTTATACATTTTTCTCACTAACACTTTGAACGTAGCGAAATCTATACAATTTCACTCTCAATCTATGCATACACATTTTCAACTATCACCGTATATCATCCACCATTATTCACGAAAATGGTTAGGTTTGAACCCTATTTATAGAGTGCGAAGGGTTGTTGCTATCCAAACGAAGAGTGGTATTCATTGGTGAAGGGTTGAATCACTTCAATGTGGTTGGATGCAAGGTTTCATCCTCATCTATAATGGAAAGGCACCTTTTCGTGATTTTTCAGCTTCCAAAAGGTGTCTTTTGGTTTGACAGTTGATGGTGGTCGATAGTTTTTATCCAGCGATTGTTAGTTTAGAAGAATTAACCAAAAATCGTCACAAGTCGCGAGCTCGATATGCATGTCGTGATCATGAACAATAGTTGGTAACTCACTTCTTGTGAAGAATGATAAGTCACGATCGTGAGAGCTAGTCGCGAGTGTGACTTGTCCAATCGCGAATAGGAATCACGTTCGTGACATGGTTGCGACTTATGTTTTTCTTTATGATTCTTCTTTGCAGCTTAACCGATCTTTGACAACTTTGATCCTAAGCCAGTTCCTTGTGTTCCATGCATCTTTTTGCACCTTTTTCACTCTTTTTACATAGAATTCCATCTTTAATCATTTTAGTCCCAAGATTCACCTAGTTTCTGCACTTGCACAAAAAACAACTACATAGCACGTGAAATCTTTTATATGAAGTATAAAATGACTCTTAACCATATCGATTTATGATTGAAAATATCAAGATAATAAGTGTAATTATACACTTATTACACCCCCACTCGTAACTTTTGCCTTGTCCTCATGGTAAACACAATAGAAGTGTATAAAATAGTAATTCAAGTTCGTACCTCATTTGGCGAAAGACTATTGTAGTGAGTACCAGATTCCCACGTTGCATAAAGTTCAAGTAAAACTTCAAAATTTCCCACAAATTAGTAATGTGCAATTTATATAGGCCAGTTGCATACCTTTGCTCTTAATGGAGGGCCAACCGAATCGCATCTTCATATAAGTGTTATATGCTCACTCGAATATTTCCTTCTCTTAAGCATAGTATAAAGTATAAAGGACAAAGGGAGCACGTTTTGATAAGATTGATCTCAAGGCATTTTTAGGTAACCTAGGATGCTAAAACACTCTTAGTGATTGCATTTTATGCTCCATACCACTCTCCCCTTTTTTAGTGGTTGCATTTTATGCTCCATACCACTTTCTCTCATTTTTTTTCTTTTAAGCATATGTTTTTGAAGTACAAATTCATACTTTGCACCCATTTTTCGTGCTATGCTACTTTTTCTTTTTTCACTCATTGAATGGTTGCAGTTTTTGCTCTTTACCATTCCTCACCTTTTGCATAACTCATTGGTTATCGTCTCTTTCTTTTGATTTTTCTCTCTTAATACCCTCATCCTTTATTGATCACTTTCAAAGTATTATGGCTATAGTTTCCCAACACTTTAAACACACTCAATACTTATAGGACGTATTCGAGAATATCATATAAAACTCATAGTAAGAACACTACTAGATATTACTCCACTCAAAACTTATTAGTAGCGTTAAACTAAAACTATATAACTTATATTAATTCATGTTGCATTGAAATTATATTGAAACTTTCTTGGAATGTTGCTTTCAAATATTACTCATCACTTATCCTTTCCGAATGCTAAATGTTGTGCCGCAAACGCTCACACTTTCAATGTGCACTCAAACTTGAAATAAAAATTTTGTTCGAAATTTGCACTAACATCAAACTTTTTATACCTAACACTCACAATAACCTTGGAATATATGTTATTATAGCATAGGTATGGATAATGTATAAATAACACAAAATCAAGAAAATTTTCATTCTTCAATTTTTTTAATTTATTCGATTTTTTGGATTTTTGGGATATGCCTCCCCACATTGAAGAACACCATGTCCTCCTTGTGAGAGACTTAACTAAAAATGAAAACAAGAAAAACAAACACCAGTCTAAAATTTGAAAAAGAAAAGAAAAGAGTAAACCCGTTTATTGTGAAGGAGAATCCGGGGCCCGTATCATGATCGTGAAGGCCTATCACGATCGTGATTTCCTTCAAAATAGGAATAGAAGGTTTTGATGTATAACTTCACGAGCGCCATATATAGTCGCAATTACAACCTTCTTTAATCCATCTATGTCTTTAATTTTTAGACTTAGTACCGTAGTCTCCCAGTATTTGATCTTTAGAACGCACTTGCCTTCCTCGGCAACGGTGCCAAAAACTTGTTCGCATGTTTTTAACTATACTCATTCTGAAATACTTATACCCGGTAACGGTGTCAAAAAATTGTTCCCCACTTTTCTACTGATAAGATAAAATTCTAAATACGAACAGGTGTTGTCAGTACCGTTTATCAAATAGAAAAATGATGATAACTGCAAGTATACAGTTGCGATGTAGTTTTAAAAGATATCGATCCCACAGGGAAGGAATGTTCTAACGACCAATTAGAATTACGGAACAAAAGAAAATAAAATAAATTGGAGGGTTTTGAAATGGTGGTTAGATGAATAGACAGATGAATAGAGTAGGGAAGAGGTAAACTATATAGATATTCCCTAAGAGCAAGTATAGTAGAGAAAAACATGCAAAATCATCAAGAATATTTTGTACACTAGATAACTTTAACAAACATGGTTCTAGACGCCCAAATATTCAGTAATTCACCACAGAGCAACACATGAAATGACTTTTCTAAATCTAGGGTAAACGAATTATGACACTTATAAAAACCTGGATAACAATATTACTATTCTTAGTATGGGTCGCTCTCACATAGCCATATTTAGCAAGTTTTCACTCCAAAAATGTTGACACACTAAATAGCGTTATAATAACAAACCCAGTGATTATCCTCAATCTTGTAAACCCCAAAATTACTCTTAAAGTTAACTGGAAGGTATATAACTTTATTAATATAAGAGATGAAAGATGAAATACTCGTTATAACACATAGACATATCATAAACTTCAAAATAGAAAGTATAAATAAACAAAGTAAAGTTGTAAGGTATGCAAGTGAAAGCTAAAGTTGATTAAACCGTATCCACTCTTTTAATGGGCGTCGTCATTTCTCGTAATTCCTGTGTTTACTTTGAATTCAGTCTCTACTCGTATAGAACCTCCGTTAGGATGCTATTCTTTTTGAATATCAAATAAAGGAATGTTGAAGAATAGAAACTTTTATTGTTAAGTGCTTTGCAATTACACTCATACAACTATTGCTCGAATTTGTGGAGAAATCTAGTGATCGAAATAAGAATCGAATCACTTATACATTTTTCTCATTAACACTTTGAATGTAGCGAAATCTAGACAATTTTCACTCTCTATCTATGCATACATATTTTCAATTATCACCGTATATCATCCACCACTATTCATGAAAATGGTTAGGTTTGAACCCTGTTTATAAAGTGCGAAGGGTTGCATCTATCTAAACGAAGAGTCGTGTCCATCTATGAAGGGTTGCATCACTTCACTGTGATTAGATGCAAGGTATCATCCTCATCTACAATGGAAAGGAACCTTTTCATGATTGGTCTACTTCTAAAAGATATCTTTTCATCTGACAGTTGATGGTGGTTGATCATTTTTATCTAGCGGTTGGTAGTTGAGAAGAGTTAACCAAAAACCATCACAAGTCACGAGCTCGATATGCATGTCATGATCATGAATAATAATTGGTAGCTTATTTCTTATGAAGAATGATAAGTCACGATTGCGAGAGCTAGTCAAGAGCGTGACTTGTCCAATCGCGAATAGGAATCACAATCGTGACATGGTTGCGACTTATGTTTTTCTTCATGATTCTTCTTTGCAACTAAACCGATCTTTGAAAACTTTGATCCTAAGCCAATTCCTTGTGTTCCATGCATCTTTTTGCACCTTTTTCACTCTTTTAACATAGGATTGCATTTTTTGATCATTTTACTCCCAATATTCACCTAGTTTCTGCACTTGCATAAAAAACAACTACATACCACGTGAAATGTTTTATATGAAGTATAAAATGACTCTAAACCATATCAATTTATGATTGAAAATATCAAGATAATAAATGTAATTATACACTTATCACTTGTAAGTCTTAGGCTCATCATCATCCATAAGGAAGAGCTGTTTATCGTTAGTGATAAGAAACCCGTATCGCTCGGGAGCGATTGGAGCCCGACCTGACCTGCGCAATGTCGGTGTTATAATAGGCTGTTGCATACTTACACTTTCTTGTTTAAAAGATGTAGGTACAACCAGTTGATTATCTATTTAATCTTCTTCAGTGCCTAACTCAAGATTGCTCCCACTAGCTTTCGCAAGTATATGCTCCTTCTCGAGGAATTGAATATTTCTGGAAACAGGGACTTTTTGTTCCTTAGGATCATAAAAGGTATACCCCATAGTCTTCTTAGGGTAACCTATAAACAGACACCTATCAGAATTAGTACCCAGCTTATTTGAACTTGTCCTCTTTATGTAAGCTAGACATCCCTAAACTCTCAAGTGAGAAAGAGCTGGTTTTTTTCCATACCACAATTTGTATGGTGTTTGATCAATTAATTTAGAGGGCACTCTATTTAGAATATAAACTGCGTTATCAAGTGCATTACCCCAAAAGGATATGTTGAGTTCTGCTTGGCTCATCATGGACTAAACCATATCGAGTAGGTTTTGATTTCTCCATTCTAACACTCCATTATGTTAGGGTGTATAAGGAGGTGTCCACTAAGATAAAATACCATTATCCCTTACATAATCCTGAAACTCTTAGCTTAAGTATTCACCACCTCGATCAGATCCAAGGGTCTTGATAATTTTCCCAAGTTATTTCTCGACTTTGGTTTTAAACTCTTTAAATTTCTGAAAACTCTCAAACTTGTGCCTTATAAGGTATAGATAACCATATCAGGAATAATTGTCGATAAAGGTTATGAAGTAGATGAAACTCTCATGTGTCTTAACACTCATTGGACCACATTCATCAGAATGTATTATTTCCAAGGTACTAGTGGTACGTTGACCCTTTCCATTGAAAGGTTTCTTAGTCATCTGCCCCTTTAAACAAGGTTCACACGCACCATAGGATTCCCATTCCATTGAGCCCAAACCACTACATTTGTGTAACTTAGTTAACCAAGTCTCTTTTATATGGCCTAGATAATAATGCCATAAGTATGAGGATTTCTCATTATCAAATCTCGATTTCTTAACAATGTTCATATTTAGAATTTCAGTTTTAATATCTAGAATATAAATTCCATCAACATATATTCTACAAGCATAAAGAACATTATCACGTCTAATTTGATAATTATTATTAAAAAATAAAATCTCAAATCCCTCTGTTGCTAAATGCGAAAATGGAAATAATATTAGTGACAGCAGGAATATAATAGCAATTGTTCAAAACTAAAGCTAGGCCACTAGGCAAACGAAGTCTATATGTCCCTACAGTTGTTGTAGCAACCTGTGCTCTATTTCCAACTCTTAGGTCCATTTCCCTCTTTGCAAGCCTTCTACAATTTCGCAATCCCTGCACAAAAGTACAGATATGAGTACCACAACCAGTACCTAATACCCAAGTAGACTAATAAGGAACTTTAGAGAAACTCTCTATCATGAACATACCTGAAGTAGATGCCTCACTTGGCTTCTTCCTTACTTGTTTAAAAATCAGAGCTTTGCAATCATGTTTCCAATGTTTGGGCCTTCCACACATGAAACATATTCCTTTGAGCTTCTCCTTTTCAATAACCACATTTTTGACCTTCCTGTTGATGGGTTCTAAACCCTTGCCTTTGATGCAAGTTTTACTTGCCAAGGTACCTGTTCCTCCTAGCCCTTAAACTTTCTTTAAAACTTCTAAATTTCTTAATAAACTGAGATGTTTTATTGGTCTTTCTAGACATAAGATAATGTTTCACAAAAGGTGAATATTTATCAGATAGATTTTCAATCATAATCTTGTATGTCATGCTTGGAATCTATCTCTATTCCTATCTGAGCCAATCTCCTTGAATATTGAAAGTATTCTATGCATCGCTTAGTGGCCAGGATCTCATCATTTCTCCCAAAGTTATAGAAGAATCTCAATATTTCATTCCATTCAATTCTCATCAGGAAGTCCTTTGAGATGAATCAACATGGATTTTAGGTCCATACCCTTCATGCTGCTTCTTAAGCTTCAAGGTCATGGTTTCGAGCATCACTAGTGACACCACGAAAGCATCCTTCTTGTGCTTAAGATATGCTTCTTTCTCTTGGATAGAAGCTTCAGCATTAGGATTGATTAGTTCGAAATTATCTAGGACATAATCCATGTGGTTTTTCTCAAGCTCCTTTTTAAGAGATTTGAACCAGTCATCCAAGTTGATCCTTGTCAATTTATTGTCAAGTATCGGATGGAGATTTATGTTCCAAATTCATTGTTCAACCTAGATATAAGATAGAGTTTGTTAGACATAAGTATATGTACATGCCTTTAACATAAGGTCTTTAATTAAACACATAATTCCTACTATTTTCTCGACATTCAAATAGCCCCTTCTATTTAAATTTGGGAAATTTAGTTGAACCAAATTTCCTTAGTAGGTAGCATCCACAGCCACTCATCATAGCCTTCCTATCGTAGGTCAAGCCAGAATAAGACAACTATGGTTGGAACCCCGTCTATTTACATCTCATGCAATTGCTAATCCATTTGAGTTCTCTTTCTTGAGACTTGCATACCCAAATATACGACTCCTCAAATGTGTCTCCAATTTAGCATTAGCTCCAATTATATTGACAACTAACCCATTTTGGTTAAGGCATTAACTCCATCTAGTCTCATGACCAAACACATGTTAAGGGAAAACATGTTGTACATTTTCTTACATACATTAATAAGGTTCGTATCACGACTTATGACGAGAAGATAATCTATTGCTTTAATATTGTTGTAGGGATTTTATTAGTACTGTTAGTGTCGCCCTAGTCTAGATCTTATACGATGGATATGATTATGATAATAATAATTCCGAGCTATTTGGAATTATTAACTCTAAGGGAACATGCTCAAGACTGGTACATCATAATCATTCCATTATGTCAAGACTTCGCATATGATGCAAAACAAACAAGGTTCAAGTTTAAGTTCTTGCACGTATGTCTATAAGTTTTTAATTTAACAACTTAAACCATGTTTGTAAAATCATATGCGAAATCCAATTCCCATACTTGAAATCAACTAAGTCATAAAAGTCCCTTGGGTACTCTTGAACCTAATACAGATGGAAATTTCCAAGTAGGAGACGCCCACTTAAAGTGAATGAGCAGCTAAGTCCAATCCTTGCCAAAATAACCACTGGCACTTCGATTAATTATACCATAGACAACTATGATTTAAAGATTTCGTTCTTTAATTGAGTGAAGTATGGGAAGACCTTCAATTAAAGCATTTACATGTGTGGTAAAACATTGCTAATTTATATGATAATCACCTACACTAAGTTTGAGCAAAACCTTAATCTAGTTATCACATCATTTTCTATAACAGGAATTGAAACCTAAGTCATGCATATCATACTTTAATCAATTTATAGAAAATATCAATTTCAACACATTATAATCAATCATGCATAGCATAAGACAGGCTCTGATACCACTGCTGGTCAATAAAGACAATAATTGGACGCGCAACGTTGCAAGGTGAAATTTCAAAAACTAAAAATTAACCTAAAAGGATCTCCTAAGCATGCCATGATTGATATAATCTAAGTGAAACGTTCCAAAGATGCCAATAGGTTTATAAAACTTATAAAAAAACCTAGCATCTACGTTAAGAACATTACCAGTTGATGCATACTTCTCTTTCTCTTTCTCTTTGGATGTGGAGTTCCCTTAGAGCAATTCGGTAGAACTCCGTTAGTAAAAACCTCCAAAATATGATAGCCTCTATGATTGATCCACACAGATCTTCACCTACCAGAACCTCATTGAGGTAGAACCCATTAGCAGATAGCAACTGCTAGACAGCTCGAAGACCAACCCGAAAATATAAACAGAGAAGGCTCACTTCAAAATAGAAAGAGCATTCTAAAGAATTCTTCGTTGCTGAGAAACTCGTGGAGGATCTTGCACAAATCACGAAGAAAAAGATGTCAAACTTAGAGAGAAAGATTGAGCTGAAGTGTGGAATAATGAGAGAGGGGAGGCCTATTTATAGGGAGAGACTCCCCCTCAAAAACTATGTGGGATGGGAATATACCCATCCTACAATCAGGTCAGCTCGCGCACTTTCCTCCACATGGCAAGCCCTAATGGCCTTTCCTTGTGCAGCAAGCTTAGGCTTACAGCCCTTCCCGCAAGCCAAAGCTTGCCTGCTTACACGGCAAGCCCGCACAAGCACTGCCATGGTTAGCGCTTGCGAGCCCGTAGCCCGCTACCCTTGAGCTTTTTCAGCTCGCGAGGTAGCCGTGCAGGCTCCGCTCCAAACATCCTGTGTTCGTTTGGGGCCCGTTTGTAAGAAGAAAAATTCCTTGCTCCGCTTCTTGCAATTTTCCCTATTGTCTCTTTTATTCCTTTTAATTATTAATTTGGTCCAACCAATTAATAATTCTTCTAACAATTTCAATAAATAAACATTTTAGGTTCTTTACTTAGTCTGATAAAGACCAAAAGTGTGTGAACAGGATCTCGAAGTATAGAGCCGCTAGAGGTTAACCTAAACCTGGCTTCCTATCTGGGAACCTTTAGGCTCAGTATTACAGAACGATATGGAACCCGATAACTCTAGATGATCATATGGGCTTTCTAGCAAATGCGTATGATCCCCCGATACTATGACTTGATCCGGTTCTGCATTAGTAACCAATACAATACACTCCTTCCATAAGGTTAAGTACCATCCAGTTTATTGAGATCAGATTAAGTGTTAGCTCATGTAGTAGCTGTAGCTATCCTGGAATTAGACTTGTTCACGAAGAACACCACTCGCCATAATGTATCAAGATTGAGTAGAAACCCGTTTTATCAATCTTATACTCTTATCAGAGGTTTATGAGTGTGTTTCTTCAACAAGGGGCCCTAAGTTACATCTCCTATTATATCACTATACCAGGAGCGGTGGATCCCATATTGACTACTCGGCTTACCGACATGTGATCATCACTATACCTATAGTCACCCATATCATCTTGATCACCATGGTATGAATAAGTATGACCCAATGTAGAGCAACTCCTACATAAGGTAACCAATATCTTAGGTCTGAGGATACTTTGTATTGTTACTGCAATAAGACATGATACCAACCCATGGATATAGTAATTTTCGAGTGTTTATCTTATAGCGGTCTTCAATGTATTAACCGAATACATTCATGTGTTAAGTCAAGGTACCACCTTCAACTCGTGAGATCGGCTGCTTGGATCTAATCCAAGGAGTAAGCCTACACATGCTAGTCTATCCTCTTCATTGATCTCCAGTCTCAATGAAACTATGATTAGGGATATTTAGACTATTCATAGTAACATGTATGTGTAGTTCTCACTCCACATAGCTTCCACTGTCTCCTCGCACTTTTACGCTATGAAGTAGTCACGGACTTTGTCTTATCAATGCACATATATATAATACTATACATATATGATACCAGCAAGATACATAAATAAATAAAAGCACTGCCAAATAACAAAGATGCCTTAATTTTTATTAATAATAATCTGAAACCGTTTGTACATAATAATTAATTAAGATATATCGCCCTAATTACCACTAGGGTATACATCATGTCTAACAGCTATGGGGTTGAGGGTTTCTAATTTTGAGTTTGCCAAATTTCGAGGAATTTATCATTTTTAGTTTTGATTTCGGAACACTGATTAATTAAGTTTGATTTTTACCATTATTTTTCATTGACGGATGGAGTGAGAATGAGAGTAAGAGTGAAAGAGAAAGAGCCATGGAAGTGAAAAAGAAAAAGAAAAAAGATAAAAATGGAAAAGAATGAAAAAATATATTTTTTAATTTTGATCAACAAACTCGCTTGAAAAATCACGTTATGCCACGTCACTTGCCAACTCAGATTGAGGGGGCAAACTTGTTCTCTTTTTCCAACATAAGAGTGGTACACATGACATTTTCTAAGTTCGAGGTAACATCCGGCTATTTGAGCCAAGTTGAGGGGATAATGATGTAGTTGGGCAGAAAAATTATTGAAAAGTAGTGTTAAAATGCGGACCAATTCAAATTTCATGATACTTTACACATGTTCATTGGATAAAAACTCGTATCAGTATGAATTTGATTAGTGAAATTATTCCAATAAACTATAATGTGAGCCATATTTTTCAAAATTTAATACTATAATATATATAATATTTATTTGATTTATTTATATATTACATTGGGTGGGTCGGGTCGGATTGGGTTAAAATTTTAAAACTAAACTCAAGTCCACCTTATACATTAGCCGGGTGACCGGGTCACCACGGGTTCAGATCGGGTCTTTATTCTTATCCAAACCCACCCCATTTAGAGTAGGCATGGACTAGCTAAGGGGGTTGACAAACTCATGCCCATGTCTATTTTAAAGTATCATACGTCATTATTTTTTTTGTACTTTGAATCACATTATATTTTTATTTGAGACTCGAAACAAGACTTTTATTGTGAAAACATTATGATGTATTATAGTTTTTTTTAAAATTGAGTTACTTTTGTGAGTTAATAAAAGTTAACTATCATTAGTCGAAATAATGGTATCTTGAAAATGTATTTAGCTGATGCCTAGGCCATAAAATCGATTTAGGTGATGACTAGAAGGAAAAAATAGGTTTGATGGTGCTTAAGTGATAATAAATCAGTCAATCGCCTGATAGCGCCCTAAGAAAGTAAAGTTGGGTGACGACCCTCAAATAGTGCTTAGACGGTGATTTTTAAAACTGTACTCTTTAATGTACTTTTAGGCTTTTATTTTTTTATTTGTCAATTTAGATGATAATTCCAACTTTTCTAATATTTTTCTCTAATTCACTATTGAGTTATTTGTGAAAGAGCTCAAATAATGATTAAATCAATATTGTTAGGCCCAACTGACTGAACTAAGGGCTCGTTTGGTTGGCGGAATAGCTATTCCGCGGAACAGGAGAAAAACGAATATAAAAAGGTGAAGTGTTTGCCTAGAACCCGTCGTCGGGATGGAATAACTATTCCGAGCTATTGTACAACTCGTGGAATAGCTATTCCCTTCTCGATAGGAGGAATAGCTATTCTATGAGTTATATGATAACTAGGAATAGCTATTCCATCCCGACGACTGGCTCTAGGTAAACATTTCACCTTTTTCATTCGTTTTTCTTTTATTCCGCGGAATAGCTATTCCGCCAACCAAACGAGCTCTAAAAGAATTTGGATTCAGTGACAAGAACAATCCAAGTCATATAAAAAAACCCACCACGTGCATGACCCATAAATTATCATTTGACCCGGTCGACCGATCACGCGAGAATGGTTAATGGTTAAGGATACATTTAATTATTGTTAAAAATTCAATTAAAATGTATTTTAAATACTAGCCACCAAAATCTAGGCAGTTTAAAACTAAATTGAAATTAATTTCAAGCTTCTCAAAATTCATTCTACGAATTTCATCAAATTTTGTAATTATAAATTAAATAGTTGTATATACATATAAAACAATAATTTCGATACTTTTTATTAGTTTTGGCTTATGTTATCATTGTTTTATTATTTATTTTGTTATATTTTTATACCTATTTTTATTTTGTGATGAAAAATAATTATATAGTTGATTGATGAATGATGAAAATTATGTGTAAACATCGTAATGTTAAGTAGAGGGTGTTACGTTAGTTTTGATCAATCTTTTAGCACCAGACAATAATTTGTTTCTTCCTACGTTATATTTTTATTTTTGAAAAATACTATTCAAATAATAATTGTATGCGCTTCTTCTAAAATGGTTGAACCTCAAATCAATCCTGGTTAATCCATCAACCCTTGATCCTCTATTATTATGTTGTAGATATATATTTTTTTAATGGTCAGATGCATGGGCGACTCCATATGGCCGCTAATGGGGTCATGGAAGACACAAAATTTTTAAATGTCTAACGTTGGAAGGTACCTCAAGTTATCCTATAAAACTTGTTGCCCTTTTGAAAATTACTCCTTAGCTCCCTCATCATTAAAAAAGAGCATCGAATAACTCCTTGAATGCCACATATCAAGTTTTGGTTGGTTTGATTTTTTAAAAATATTATTTTTTATTTTTCTTATTTTATCAGAAGCTGACACGTGACGTTCATGTAGCAAAGTGGTGTACTTTTTGAATGCTCAAGCAACTATGAGATCACTTTAAAAGTTAAGGGGTCAGCTGATTTTGAGGAACAACTTGGAACACCTCATGATGTATTAAGCTTTTTTCAAAAATATTGTTATGTCATGAGTATAAAATATATAAACGTCACAAATAAAAAATATGTGTTTGTGTTGATTAGAATCATCTTTTTCATTCACTAATTTCCAACTCTTTACTTGTAGAGCAAAATAATTATAAATGAGTTTTTTTTCGGAATGCTATTAAAATAAATAAATATTTGCATATGCTTAAATTTTAATTTAAATTTATTTGTATATTAATATTTGACTTAGATACTTTTTGGATGTTGTTATATAATTTAAATGTCTTTTGGTACATTGATCTATTACTATAGTAGCTAACCTATTTCATTTGTTCATAAATCAAATGCATAACCTATTGAATTTTAATACATTAAGTGTCCATCTAATGATAAGAACGAATTGAAAAAACAATACCGTCATTCGGTGCATGAACACGTTTGGTTAATCATGCAATTTTCAATCATCGACTACATGTCCGTTAAATTACAGTATTAAAATTGAATAAATAGAACACCAAATAAAAAATTGAATTGATAAGAATTCAAAATGCAATATCAATAGTGCAAACAACAAAACATATTTGAGTTATAGATTATAGGAAAACAAATTAAATAGCTAGCTAGTACTTGGATCCCATGGCAGAAAACTTTTGGATTTGTCTCTAGTCAAATGAATACGAAACTAAAAGCACGTCGATATGGTCGCCTCCAAACACTGGTGAGCATTGTGAGTGTGAATATTTTCCATTGTTGCGATTCTTGTTTAGAATGCTAAGAGAGTTTCACCTCCTAACGGAAAAGTATTTTTTTACTCCAAAATTGCCATTAATATTTTTTTACCCTACTATTGTTAGAATTCAATAAACAAACTATATTATTGTAGTTGTAACACAGTAGGATATGTGCTTGTGTTATACCCTAAGTTTAAGAGTCATTCATATGCATAAGAAAAGTAGATTGATGTTTTGACTTGCATAATTAAATGGAGAGGAAGAATAAATTGCTCATTTTTATATGCGCTTACGGAGTATGCATTCCTTTATCTTGTTTGATAATTATAATTAGTTTGTAAATAGTCAAGTTGCGAGTTTCTTATTAGTTTGTTTGTTAGTTTCTACTATTAGTGTTAGCAAGGGCGGATGTACACAGGAAGAGGTGGGGTCTATGGAATCCATGTTTTTCAAAAAAAATTATAGGGTTCACTTATAAAAAATGGGTTTGTGCTATTTTACGTCTCAAAAAGATATTTATGATTTCGAACTGTTAGCAAAATAAAAATTTTTAGTTAACATTATTAATTTTGTTGACGTGTCAAGAGACATTTTGAGAAACTTCAATTTATTGATCTTCTCCTTCAATCAAACCGTAAATTCAAATCCTCCTTCTCAGCCTCTCCCTCTCCTATCCGTTTCTTACGTAATCAGGATGATTCAACTTCACATGAAAATTAGTTCCCTACTCCACCACGACAATCTTTCTAATCACAATAACAACACTCCCAACTTCGTCGCCTTGAAATTTCGCTGAGAGTGAAGGCTTGATTCATCGTCTCCACCTTCACGCGCCGCTATCCCGACATCTTCTCAAGCGGTCGCTAAAGATCTCGTCATCGGATAGGTAAAGGATACTTAAACGTAACTCGTTTCGACTCAAATCTGGTTGAAGGAGCCTAGCAAGGCCAAAATCCCTAGTCTTTATGCTAGATCGACATTTGTTAGTTCTTCAATGTCGGGTTCTCTTGGAGGCTGTTTATGGTTTGAATGAGTTTGTTGATTTTAGCTTTGTAATTGCGTTCTTAATGAATTGTTTCTGGGTTAAATGAATTTGTTGATTTTAGCTTTGTAATGGTTATGATTTTGGTTGTAATGAGTTGTTTTTAGAATTTTTTGGTTTCTTAATTTTTTGTTCTGGTTCTTAATAAGTTTTCTTAGTTCTTAATTTGTTTGTTTCTGGGTTTTTTGTTCTTGACAGTCAAGAACTAATTAAAAACTAAGAAAACTAAGTTTTTTCGGGGACATTTATACAATTAAGAACCGGTAACTTATTAAGAAAACTTATTAAGAACCAGAAATTAAGAACTAAGAAAACTTAATTAGTTGTTTTTGGTTCTTAATAAGTTTTCTTAGTTCTTAATTAGTTTGTTTCTGGGTTTTCTGGGTTCTTAATTAGTTTTTCCTGGGTTCTTTTTTTATTGTAGTTTTATTGGCCTTTCTGTTAATTAATTGTTGCTTCCTTAATCTCTATTTAAGTTTATGGGTTCATTTAAACAATTGTTCTCGATTGGGTTTGATTTTAACTTCTCTTTTTTCTTTTTTCTTGTGGTTCTTAATGAGTTTTCTTAGGGATTCTTATTGATTTTCTTGGGAAAGTGATGAGATTCTGAAGGGAAAAATACCCTTACACGTTATAAAAAATTAACGGTGTCAAGAAAATTTTCCTATTTTGTTAACGGTCGGAAACCTCAAATCCCCTTTTTAGACCCGAAAAATCATAAACACCATTTTGAAAATGATTTAAACCACAATGTAATTTTTTGAAATTTACCCAAAATTATATAGGTAAATAAAATTATAAAAAAAAATGTGGATCTCATATTTTATGAACTTGTTAATGAATTTGCTTTTATAAAAGTAAGATGGAACAATAATATGATGACTTTTTTAAATAATTTTTCTGGTTTCTTTATCTTTAGGGTTATTCAATTGTAACTTTTACGTGAAAATGTATTTATATATGTTTAAAACTTTAAATTTTTTTTAATATATGAATTTGACCCTATGGGAGAATAATCTTGGATTCTGAGTTTTAGTATTTAAAGGTTATTAACCTACTATATACATAACATGAGATGAAAGATTTTTAGTTTTCATTGGCCTAAAGCATATACAGCTCCTCAAGTTGTCCTATGAAATTTTTATACTTGATTACAATAAATGTTATCAAATTTTAAGATTTCAAGTAAATATGGATTATTTATATATAAAATTTAAACATATTTTTACTTAATTTTTTTTCTATTTAGTTTGATAGAAAAATTTTTAAAATTATTTATGGGCTTGGGAATCACTTTGTAAGCCTAGTACATGTCTGAAGTTGTTCAAGGGGATTTTATGTGATTACAAGGAAAATGTAAAATAATTTTAGGTCAAGTTATAGTGTTATTTTACAAATACTACATTTCAAGTATTGACTTTTTCAAATTACTTATTTTATGTTTTGATTTTTCAAAATACATGAATATAAGAATAACCACTGCTTTCAAGTATAATAATCATTGTACCAGGTACAATGTCTATTTTATTGTTCAAATATGAAATTTAATATTTTCATTATCTTCAATGATTTGAATATTTCTATGATATTATTCATTATGTTGACAATTATACAAGGTATAATAGTCATTATGCTTGGCATAATGACTATTATACAATTTAAATGCGAAATCTGAAACTTGATCTTAATACATTTTTTATCTTCAATTATTTTTGATAATATTAGTTTGCATTATACCAGGTAAAACGACATAATCTAAAAACTAAACTCTAATATGAAATATGAAACTTGATATTAATACCTTTTTTTATCTCCATTTGTTTCAATAATCTATAATATTATTTGTCATAATGATTATTATACCAGATATAATTATCATTACATCTAGTATAATGACTATTTAAATGTGAAATCTGAAACTTGATATTAATACTTTCTTTATCTTCAATTATATTCATATTTTTTTGTATTACTCATTATACAAGTTATAATGGTCATTAAACCTAGTATAATAGTCATTATACTAGGTATAATGATATGATTTGAAACTGGTTTGAACGGAAGTCAGAAAAGACCTAAAAACTAACAAAATTATCAACAATCATACCACGATCTTCATACTTGAGAAACTTGAAATCATATGTCCGAATTCCATCATAATGCACCAAAAAGTAAACATCTTACATAGAAAAGTTGAGTAAAAGTATAGAAAATAAAATTGTACTAACCTAAACTCACCAAAGGAAAACTAAACTCACTAGAAAAGAAATAAATAACTTAAACAAATCACGATCCAAAAGAAAAATACTGAAATTGAACAAATCTAAAATTACAAATCACGATCTTCAAAATAAGAAGAATATGAGCAGGGAAATCGCAACAAACACATATAGAAAAACATATCACAAGAAAAGTAACAGAAAATACAAACCAGATATGATGAAATTCGAGATCCAAAAAGAGACGAAAATCAGAATGTGACAAAGAAAACATATCGAAACAAATCAGAACAAATTGAAGGAGTAAGAAAATCGGAAAAAATCAAAAACAAAAATCAACAAACAATAACTTAGTTGCGAAATCATAAGAAGAAGAAAAAAGATGAAAAGAAATCAAAGGAGTAAGCGAAAAGAAGAAATAAAAAATGTAGAAGGAAGGAAGAAGAGATCTAAAGAGAGAAAGAGATGGGAAGATCAGGTAATGAGAGAGAGAGAGAAGTAAAAGCAAAACCACAAATTTAAAAAACAAACGGGAAAAAAAATTATTATCACCTTGTGTCGATAGGAAAATTATTTTACCCAAATAGGGGATTCACTTGGGCATGGATTGATGTTTTAATTAAAGAAACCAACCAAGCCTGACCCAAACTCGACCCAGCCTATTGTGAGCGGAAGACACGGAATGCAACGGGTCAAGAGCACACGAATGAGAGGCACGGTCCACTAGGGTGTTTTTGTCAAAAATAAAAATGTACGGAGTCGTGGACCCAGAAAGGTTTGAAAGAGAAAACATTTTTTTTAGATTGGTTAAACCCGAATCCGCCGTCTCTTAGTGTAGAGTCGCCACCTGGATTAGCTCTTCCAGGATTTAGAGTCCTGTTAGGCTTAAAGTTCGAGGGACGACCTACTAAGACACATAGATTCAGGTTCGGGACAAGTTTCTTACTTCTTATTGGATCACATTAAATTAAATCTAAAGTAAACCGTATTTATTAATTGTGCATATTCATACTTATGTCATTTTCGAGTTTATAATGTATGTTTCACACATATTTGGAAAACGATAATACCAGACATAAAGTGATAAAAAAATGTGGAAAAGTAAAGATTAAAATTACAAAATCTCAGGGGATGCAACCGCCCACCTAATCTATTAATTACATTTCCCAAAATAAAAATAATTGAAATTGCGATACTCGAAGAAAAAATAAAGTCCTAAACATACATCTAATCCTAATACACTGGCAACCACAAAGGTTAGCACAAGATATAACACAACATTTGCACATATATTTGATTTGATTTTGACGAGGCCCGTGTGATCTAATTGGAAAATCGGCTATTAAAAATTCTTATTTAGAAATAAAATGGTTCGTTTTTATTAACATATTGGTTGCTCATTTTAATTAGTGAAAATGCTCACATGGCAAAAATGTGAGGACTGTTATCTAGGAATAATTTTTTATTCCCTTCATGGGGGGTGTTCTAACAGGAATCTTTAACAATTAAAAGAAATAAAAATATTACATTAATATTTACATAATAAAAGAAAATAGAATTATTCCTAGATCAACATGCAGAATAAAATAAAACATAAAAACACATGAGATAAAGCAACTCTAGAACTCAGAGGCTTACCCTTACAGAGTGAATCCACTTCGATATACCCGCTTGATCCCTGGGAATGATCCTTATCATCTTTAGATTTTTGGTGTTCGAAAAATAATCAAATCAAAAAGTGTTTTTAATTCGGATAAAATATTGTGAAAAGTCAGAGTGTTTTTGTATTTTTCTACTAAAAAAATGCCCCTCCTAAACATTGAAAAATCCCCGATATTTATAGGGGAATTTATCTCGAAAAAATAGGGATAAATTATATTAAATTAAAAAAATCCGGCAAGGGGATCCCTCGCCAAAACTCTGGCGAGGCTTGCCAAAATTTCTGGTGAGGTTGCCTCGCCAAACTTCTAGCGAGACTAGTTTTGACCCTCTGATTTTTTTAATTTTATATTTTTTATTTCAACTTTAATTAATTAAAAATATTTTAATTAATTTTTACTAAATTCTAATTTTCTAAGTTCTTAATAATTTAAGTCCTTAAAATAAAATTAGAGACGAGGTGCACTCCCATTTGAAGATCTTTGGATAATCGAAAATTCTGTGATTCAAGGATTAAATCCCAAAAGGCCAACATCATCGAACGTGCGAGTTGGTACAAAATCCCATGCTGACAGCTGCCCCTCATGTGATCGCTGCTGGTTAAGTAGCCAGTATGATCACACGAAATGAGCGGAGGGATCGAGAAAATACTTGACCGATGTTGTTGGCAGCTCAATTGGTGTCCCATGTGGGCGACTTGTTCATTTCTTACATCGGTGTGATTTTGATAGACAAGCGTTTGTTCCTTCGATTGCACTCATTATGTGCCACTTGTGAGATGACCTCTAATTGATTTTCCATATTGTTGGAACTGCCAGGGTGAGGTGCTTGAATCCTTTTCAAAGGTGACCAAACGTACTTTTATTAAAATGTTGAATTACTTCCTGTGACAATCTCTCTTCCTTCGACATATGGGCGGGTGTTCTACCGTCTAGGCTTAGTGGCGATACGCTTCTACTTGGCCAGAGATGGCCCAAGCCATCACGGCCACAAGCTTTGGTGACATAGCCCGGTTCTTACAACTGACATTGTTGCCGTACGTGGCATCGATTGCTCTAGTGTAGAGGTGTTGTGACATTTCCCATACTTTCCACTTTGTTATAGGGGAGGTCATCGTTACTCCATTCGATGTTATCGTGATTACCAGTCTGCCCTGGACTAGGACTGTGATACGCTTTGACGCTTTTATGGAGAGGTTCTTCAAGACCTCCACTGTATGCCAACAGATTATGGATTTATTTGGAATTGATCAAAAGGGCAAAGCATTGCACTACAACATGCTGGTTGAGTATTGGATCGGCTGACGGTCCATTGCAGCTGAGGAGATTCCACTTTATATTCGGTCTTTCTTTATCACATTGTTGAGCCTGACTTTCTTCCCGGTCTAGAATAGCGAGATCAACTATGGGTTGATTGAGCCTTTAGCTGATCTTGAGAGTGTTAGTGGCCTCAGCTAGCCCAGGGCGATATTGGCCTAGACGTACTTTACCCTTGACCTGGTTACGAAGATCCACTAGAGGTTATTGTGATGTTGCCCCATGGTTCTTCAGGTATCGTTTATCCATTTATTGTTAGTATATGTTGGTTCTTTCTAGTTTACATTGTCTGACTTTATGTTTGTATTTGACCGTGCAGGTATGGGCTTTCTTTCATGGTTTTCTTCCTGGTCCACGATTCGCTGACGCTCTTGAGGACTCTCCTTGCCTTTCTCGGATTTGCTCGACCTTGAAAGGAGAGAAATTAGACCTTGAGGGTTACTGGGAGCACCTCTGCAGTTTGACACTCTATCAGGTGAGGATCCTTGTTTTGGTAAATAAAATCACATTTGTCTGAAACTCATCCTAACTTGAGCTAATTATATTTTCAAGTTAGTCGCAACCCTTGGAGGGGACTCTCGAGCTACCATATGGTGAAGGAAATCCGAAAGGAGGTTGGAACCACTTCATCTTGGAGGGTTCCTAGACACGGAAGTAGTACCTTAGTGAGCGTATTTAGTTCTGGCTGACTTAGCCAGTGGCTGAGAGACGTATCCCTCCTATACCTCATACTGGAATTTTCTAGGCACATTTGGTGATCACTGACCCGGGGGAGAGACGGTTGTTTTTCAAGGAGCATGGCTTACGGATCTTCGGTCAATGCGGTGATTATGAGGCGTTCATCCAGGATATGTTGATTTAGCTCTATCCTTCGACCCAGGTTGAGGTCGAGCGGCCTAGAGCGTGGTCAGGTATTCATGGGGTAGGAGATTCCGGTGCGGGTGTTAGCGATACTGGCATAGGTTGTCAGGTATGTGAGTTGTACTATATTGAACATTTCCATTATTCATTGATATTATTTCTGACTATAATTTGTTAATGTAGGAGGTCGCTAGGAAAAGGGCTCGGGTTCTTGACCTAAATGCCTCTGCTGGAGGTCCAGGCTTCGCTTCTTCGAGCATCATTGAAGGGGGATTGACGGTCCCATTGGACACATCTTTCTATCTGATAGAATACTCGAGGATGGAGAGAGAGGCGTTTCTTCCTCGGTGTCTCCATACGCTATCTTTTGACCCTTCCGACGCCACTCATGTAAATGTTTAACTAAAAGACTCATTCTCAAATGTAGCATAGTGGTTTTAAGATATTTGATGTTCCTTTGTTCATTTTGTAGTTTACTAGGGAGGAGATGGAGTGAGTGGCTCAGCATTCCCTTTCCATGAGGGACATGATGATCTCGCAAGATGGAGTTGTGCAGGTACGCTTTCCCTCTTAACCTCTTCATGTTTGATTTGTAATGCATGTGCAATATATTATGCTTTATTTATATGATTGTGATTCTCGTATGCTATGATGGTTGCAGTCGTTGGCGGTTAGGGGGATCGACTACGAGCAGCGCTACCGGGAGCTTGAGGGTCATTTCCAAGCATTAGACATTAGCCATTGGAATCTGGATTCTCGCTACCAGGACTTGGACACCATTCATTGAAATTTGGATACCCGATACTGGAGTTTGGATACTAGCACTAGGAGTTGCTTTGGCAGACCTCCGAGTCTGCCTGAGCTCGGGAGAAGGAACGACCTGCTACTGAGGATTTCTCCCATTCTCTCGAGCTTAACTTCTCTACCTTACTCGATGGGTCGGGTACCGGGCCACTGCTCACTCTTGATTGGGACCCCAGCTATTTCGCTATCCTTCAGCCTTCTCCCGCACATCACCCGACTAACAGCGCCTCTGGGAGTTTGCACCTTGAGGATTTTGAGATTGCTACCATGGAGCCCTGAGATTCGGTGGGTGGAGATGTGTTCGTAAGATTTTGCCTATACTTATTCCAAAAGACTTATCCCCGGCATCAGCGCCAAAACCTTGTTTGCCACTTTTCTACTAATAATATAAAAGGTCTAAATATGAACAGATGTTGTCAGTATCGCTTATCAAATAGAAAAATGATGATAAATGCAAGTATACAATTACGATGTAGTTTTAAAAGATATCAATCCCACAGGGAAGGAATTCGGTTCTAGAGACCAACTAGAGTTACAGAATAAAAGAAATAAAAAAATTGTAGGGTTTAGATGGTAGACAGATGAATAGACAGATGCATGAATAGATTAGAGAAGATGTAAACTATACAGATATTCCCTAAGAACAAGTATAGTAGAGAAAAACATGTAAAATCATCAAGAATATTTCATACACTAGATAACTTTATCAAACACAGTTCTAGACGCCCAAATATTCAATAATTCACTGTAGAGCAACACATGAAATGACTTTTCTAAATCTAGGGTAAACGAATTATGACACTTATAAAAACCTGGATAACAATAATACTATGCTTAGTACAGGTCACTCTCACATAACCATATTTAGCAAGTTACCACTCCAAAAATCTTGGCTCACTAAACAGTGTTATAATCACACACATTACCCACGAAATTGGTTGGTTTGGGACTCTATTTATAGTGTGCGAAGGGTTGTGTCTATCTAATCGAAGAGTCACGTCTATTGGTAAAAGGTTACATCACTTCAATGTGAATGGACACAAGTTTTCATCCTCATCTTCAATGGAAAGGCACCTTTTCGTGATTGGATTACTTCCAAAAGGTGTCTTTTTGTCTGACAGTTGATGGCAGTTGATCGTTCTTATCTAGTGGTTGAAAGTTGAGATGAGTTAACCAAAAACTATCACAAGTTGCGACCACGATATACATGTCGCGATCGTGAATAATAGTTGGTAACTTTCTGTTTGTGAAGGATGATAAGTCGCGACCTCGAATGGGTGTCACGATCATGACATGTGTTTTTCTTCATGATTTTTCTTAGCAACTTTTCCCATCTTTGACAACTTCGATCCTAAGCTAATTCCTTGTGTTCCACGAATCTTTTTGCACCTTTTCACTCTTTTTACATAGAATTTCATCTTTGATCATTTTACTCCCAAGATTCACATAGTTTCTGCACTTGCATAAAAATCAACTCCATACCACGTGAAATCTTTTATATGAAGTATAAAATGACTTTAAACCATATCATTTTATAAGTAAAAATATCATGATAATAAGTATAATTATACACTTATCACACCCCCACACTTAACTTTTACTTGTCCTCAAGGTAAACACAACAAAAGTGTATAAAATAGTAATTCAAGTTCGTACCTCATTTGGTGAAAGACTGTCGTAGTGACTACCACATTCACACGTGCATAAAGTTCAAGTAAAAGTTCAAAATTTCCCATAAATTAGTAATGTGCAATTTATATAGTCCAGTTGCATACCTTTGCTCTTAATGGAGGGCCAACCGAATCGTGTCTTCATATAAGCGTTATATGATTGCTCAAATATTTCCTTTTCTCAAGTATAGTATAAAGTATAAAGGACAAAGTGAGCACGCTTTGAAAAGATTGATCTCGAGGCATTTTTACTTAACCTAGGATGCTAAACACTCTTAGTGGTTGTATTTTATGCTCAATACCACTCTCCCCTTTTTTTTAGTGGTTGCATTTTAAGCTCCATATCACTTTCTCTCATTTTTTCTTTTAAGCATATGTTTTTGAAGTACAGATTTGTACTGTGCACCCATTTTTCTTGCTATGCTACTTTCCTTTTTTTTTTACTCATTGAATGGTTGCAGTTTCTGCTTCGTACCATTCCTCACCTTTTGCGTAACTCATTGGTTATCCTCTCTTTCTTTTGATTTTTCTCTCTTAATACCCCTCATCCTTTATTGATCACTTTCAAAGTATTATGGCTATAGTTTCCTTTCACTTTAGACACACTTAATACTTATAGGACGTATTCGAGAATATAAAATTCATAGTAAGAACACTAGATAGTACTCCACTACTAACTTATCAATAGCATTAAACTGAAACTATATAACTTATACTAATTCATATTGCATTGAAATATAGCGAAACTTACTTTGAATGTTTCTTTTGAATGTTACTCACCACTCATCCTTGCCAAATGCTAAATATTGTTCTATGAAGACCTCACACTTTTAACGTGCGCTCAAACTCGAAACAAAAATTTTGTTCGAAATTTGCACTAATATCAAACTTGAAATACCTAACACTCATAATAACCTTGGAACATATATTAGTATAGTATAGGTATGGATAAAGTATAAATAATACAAAATCAAGAAAAATTTTTATTCTTCAATTTTTGATTTTATTTGATTTTTTTTTATTTTTTGGATTTTATACAAATGCCCCTCCACACAAAAGAATACAATGTCCTCATTGTGAGAGATTTTACTGAAAATGAAAAACATAAAAACAACTAACAAGTCTAAAAATTTGAAAAAGAAAAGTAAAGAAAAGAGTAAATCCGTTTATATTGAGAAGGAGAATCCGGTGGACTAGGAGTAAATTGACATTTTTTTTTCTAAAGAAAGTAATTTTTGAAGCATCGATTTATTACTCTTCTTTAGAATCTTCACGTCTTTTTTCATTACCCCAAGTTCCGCTTGGTAATTGTCCAATTTTTACTACATACTCGCCTTCCAATCTTCCGGAGCTTCATTTTCTTCATCTTCATCATCTTCTTTAATCATCAGAGCCTTTCCAGGATGACATCTAGCAGTTGGATTAGATGGGCCAATGGAAGAATCTTCATGAGTCGAGATTAGTTTCTTGGTGCTGTTGGAGTAGGAGTAGAAAGAATAGACACCATCGTTCTCTTGAAGAAGTCTAGTATTCTTCAAGTAACTCCCATCCATATATCGAAAGTACTCATCCAGTTGTTGAACATAGGGGAGTTCATTGCATGCACCCATTATAATGGCGGTGATAATTTCGGCCGCCCCAATCTTGTTCCTCATGCTTGTTGAATTCTTCTTCATCATGTCCCAAATTATATCCATGAACTCCGCTTTTTGCTTATTCATTACACAAGAAAGAACAAATAAATCTATCTTTTGGACTTTGGTGTTCTCTACTAGACAAAATACCGAAGTGGCAAGGTATTTGTGGAGTAGAAGAATACACTCATCCTTAATAAGTTTATTTGAAGAATATTTTTGGGATCGAAAAATCTCTTACCCATTAAAACTGCCCAAACTCCATTTGCTTGAAAAGATTCCGTCATGCTTGATGAATTTTCCACTTCAAACCCAAACCAAGTACCAATCATCTCTCTTGTGACGGTATAATGTCAACCTTGGTTACAAAATTGAATTGGCCTCTTCCTTTTGTCTTCAAAATCGAATGTCACTAGACATTCCAAACTCCATTCACAATTTTGTGGAAATCGCATCCCCACAAGTGTGTTTAAGCAAGATCAGCAAGATACATCTCCATTTGCTTATGGAGGCCTAAAGTCTCTAAGAAAACCAAATCAAGAAAAATCATACCGGTGATCTCCAATTTGTTCAAAACTTTGAATCTTTTCCCCTCCTAACATGAATGAATGGTAAAAGGACAACCGTATTCTTGTTGATAGTTTGGGATTTCTCTTCTATTGGTAGCTACCTTAACATGAGGCATGTTGGTTTTTGAAGTAAAGGTTGAAAAAGGTTTGGAATGTAGAAGAATAAAGATGAAAGAATCAGAACTTTAGAAAGCTTTGTAGAAGGTTGTGGTGGTTATGGGATCAATCCTAGACCTTTATATAGAGTTTTAATAGGTCATTGATTGGCCAAAGTAGTTAATATAGAAGTTTTTCCTTTAAACTAGCCGTTAATGGCAGTTTCAGCCATCTGTTGCATAATAATCACAATCTGCAACGGTCATATTCTTCCCATGTCATGATCGTGAAGGCTTGTAACGATCGTGACCTTCTTCACAGCAAGAATAGAAGGTTTTACTGCATAATGTCACGAGCGTGATCTATAGTCGCGGTCACGACCTTCTTCAAATCTTCTATTTCTTCAATTTTTAGACTTCTTCCTAGAAAAACTTAGAAAAACAAACATGTTAAATATAAATAATAAATATTTACAATTTTCATACCTGGAATGATTTATGGTGAAGATAGTAATTGAACATCAACGTCTTGTTTATCAAATCTATTTTGATACTTAACATACATTAACAAACATACATTAAACAAATAGACAAACAAACAACAAACAACAAACGGTAAATCCTAAACGTAAGTGAATAATTATTCGGAGGAAATCGATTCCATCAACAGGTCAATCTTATAATAAGATTCCCATAGATCTCGCTCAACATCAAACATCAGCATAAGAATATCATCGATTTTCCTATGAATTGAGATTTGCGCCTCTATAAGTTCGTTCAACTTTCCCCGTAGGTTGGTTGCTTTTCATTCTTCTTTCCTTGCAATTTCCCTTTCTCCTTTTCTATCAGCTTCCACTCTCTCCTCCCTTGATTTCCAATCATGAGTGATCCTATCTTCTCCAATGCACTTTACTAGAAATCCATATTTGAAGAATACTTTAGTGGTTAATTCTGGAATCTCATCTTCATCAGTAAAGACTTCAGTGGAATAGGGAATTCTCCCAATCTGTCCCAACAGATTTGCCATCGTTCGACACCCATATTCTATCATTCCAGGATTTTGTGCGGAAAACATAAGTATCTCCATCATTATCCTTGAAACATCAATAGGTGTGCCATTCCAAATTGCTTCCATCATAAATAATTCTTCAAGAATGACAAGATCGAAAGTTGACTTACCGAACAATGCACCACTTAAGTAAAAGTGCATTGTGAGCAAACAAGGATCACGAATCCACCGGCTATAGGCAGATGCTTGTTTAAACTCAGTTTGGTTGGTCAAGCGGTTCCATGTTGGTAAAGGATCCCATCCAAGAAGCATCTTGTTGTAGCAATCCTTTGGAAATCCCATATATTTGTCTACTGCCTTCCTCATCAACTTGTATTATTTTCCATGATGACGATAAACCAGGCAGTCCTTTTTATCTTTCTTCCATGCCAATGTTACCAACATCTCCATATAGTTTTCCACACTATTCCCTAGAGAAATGTTTGAATAAATGACAAAGTTTAGAATTCTAAGATAGTACATTACCCTGTTATAAACCCCAAGATTGATGAATTGTTCCTATTAATGGTGTAGGAACTTTTGTATTCAACATCTTTGATTATCTCGTAATGATCTCCTTCTTCATGAGAATAGATCAGAAATGGTGCCTTATACCATTTTGTAAGTTTGAGGGAGGAACTAGATTGGATTTATTTGTTAGAACCATTTTGAAATGAAAGAATTTTTGAAAGAAATGGGATGGTTTCAGATTTGGAACTAAATTGTGATTGAAAAGGTAAGAAATTCAGATTTCAGAAGTGAGAAATGATGAACACTTGCACATCAATTTATAGATTTTGAAGGAATAACCGTCGAATAAATGCTAAACTGCTGCAGTTTTTGCACAAGTCACGATCATGATTAATTGTCACGATCGTGACTTACGAGAATTGAGAAATAGAAAGTTTTGTTAAGGGATTCACGAGCGCGAAATGGGGTCACCAACGTGAATAGGAAAAATAGAAGAAAATCTTCTATTTATCAAGAACTCAGATGTAATAATATGGTGTATCAGCTCCAAGATGATTATTTCATATTCTTTTTCACATCAAAGTTAGTATAGATAAATTATACAATTTAGGAAAGAAACAAATAAATATAATTGGAAAATGTACCGTACTCTTCTAGTATTTGATCTTCAAAATGCACTAGCTATCCTCGGGCAATTTGATCTCTTAGAACTCACTTGCCTTCCCTGGAAATGGTGCCAAAAACTTGCTAGCAAGATTTTGGCTATAGTCATTCCGAAAGACTTATCCCCGGTAACGGTGCCAAAAACTTGTTCGCCACTTTTCTACTGATAATATAAAAGTTCTAAATATGAATTGGTGTTGTCAGTACCACTTATCAAATAGAAAAATGATGATAACTGCAAGTATACAGTTGCGATGTAGTTTTAAAAGATATCGATCCCACAGGGAAGGAATTCGGTTCTAGAGACCAACTAGAGTTACAGAACAAAAGAAATAAAATAAATTGCAGGGTTTGGATGGTAGACTGATGAATAGACAGATGCATGAACAAATTAGAGAAGATGTAAACTATACATATATTCCCTAAGAACAAGTATAGTAGAGAAAAACATGCAAAATCATCGAGAATATTTCATACACTATATAACTTTAACAAATAAAGTTCTAGACTTCCAAATATTCAATAATTCACCACGGAGCAACACATGAAATGACTTTTCTAAATCTAGGGTAAACGAATTACGACACTTATAAAAACCTGGATAACAATAATACTATGCTTAGCACGGGTCGCTCTCACATAACCATATTTAGCAAGTTACCACTCCAAAAATCTTGGCTCACTAAATAGCATTATAATAACAGATCCAGTGACTATACAAAATCCTTTTAACCCCGAAATCACTCTTAAAGTCAACTCGAAAGCATATAACTTCATTAATATAAATGACACAAGACGAAATACTTGTTATGATACAGAGATTTATCATAAATTTCAAAGTAGAAAGTATAAGTAGAAAACAAAGTAAAGTTGTAAGGTATGTAAGTGAAAGCTAAAGTTGATCAAACCGTATCCACTCTTTTAATGGGAGTCATCAATTCCCGTAATTCCTCTGTCTACATTGAATTCGGTCTCTACTCGTATAGAACCTCCGCTAGGATGGTATTATTTGTGAATATCGAATAAATAAATGTTGAAGAATAGAAACTTTTATTGATAAGTGCGTCGCAATTATACTCATACAACAGTCACTCGAATTTGTGGAGAAATCTAGTGATCGAAATAAGAATCAAATCACTTATACATTTTTCTCACTAAAACTTTAAACGTAATGAAGTCTATACACTTTTCACTCTCTATCTAGGTATACACACATTCTTCATATGCATCAACCATATTACATACGAAATTGGTTGGTTTGGGAATCTATTTATAAAGTGCGAAGGGTTCCATCTATCCAAGCGAAGAGTCATGTCCATTGGAGAAGGTTTGTATCACTTCAATTTGATTAGATGCAAGGTTTCATCCTCATCTTCAATGGAAAGGCACCTTTTCGTGATTGGATTGCTTCCAAAATGTGCCTTTTCGTCTAATAGTTGTTGGCGGTTGATGGCGGTCAATCTTCTTATCTGGCAGTTGAAAGTTGAGAAGTGTTGACCAAAAACCATCACAAGTCACGAGCGCGATATACATGTTGTGACCATGAATAATAGTTGGTAACTTTCTGTTTGTGAAGGATGACAAGTTGTGACCGTGAATGGGTGTCACCATCGTGACATGTGTTTTTCTTCATGATTTTTCTTTGCAACTTTACTGATCTTTGACAACTTCTATCCTAAGCCAATTCCTTGTGTTCCACGCATCTTTTTGCACCTTTTCACTCTTTTTACATAGAATTCCATCTTTGATCATTTCACTCCCAAGATTCACCTAGTTTCTGCACTTGCATAAAAAACAACTACATACCACATGATATCTTTTATATGAAGTATAAAATGACTTTAAACCACATCATTTTATGAGTAAAAGTATCAAGATAATAAGTTTAATTATACATTTATCACCTCTATTCCTCATAGTGCCCTAATTTTTGCCCAAGTCATCCTTTACGGGTTTTCAACTCAGCAGAATTTTGTTATTAATTTTATCTAATAATTTGAATCCTGCCACCAGCTAACCTAGAACGGGTTTTCTAACTCATGTCCCCACTAGCTTTTGACATTTTTCTCTTTTTTGTGTACTGCTTTTTTTTTATTTATTTCTTTTGGCACTAAACGTGGTAGTGCTTGAGCTTATCTTGGTTAATCGGGTTGACGAATTCATTCCCATATATGTCCATGATCTTGGCAACTCTTTTTCTTAAGATCTTCTTCACGACTTAAAGACCTTCCTAGTTTGGTGAAACGTCCCTCGAACATCCACATTCGATGGTCTCATTTGTTTCAAAACTAGGTCTACCGCCTTCAAGGGTTGATTTCTGAATTTGACCCTGTTATTATATGCCCTAGCCATGTGTTGTTGATTTATCTTCAAGTGATCTAATGCTTTTAGATGCTATTCATCTATCATGTTCAGATGCTCAAATCTGGCTCTTGCTCAATCTGATTCCTTTAATCTCGCTTCCAGGGCTACTCAAAGAGATCTCACTTCCATTTCAACTGGGAGGACTACTTCTATCCTATATACTAATGAGAACGAGGTTTGATCAATAGGAGTTTTGACACTGGTTCGTTATCCCCATATTGCAAATGGCAGTTTATCAGCACAATCTTTGTAAGTGATTACCATTTTGCATAATTTTCTTGATCGATTTATTGGCTGCTTCTACTGCCTAGTTGGCTTATGGTCTGTAGGGTGATGATCGATGGTGCTCGATCCCATATTTCTCTATCAAATTTGTTGTTGCTCCTTAAAACTGAACCCTATTATCCGATACAATGTGATGAGGGATAGCGAGCGAAAATATGCGTTTCTATGAACTTGGTCATATTCTTAGCGGTGATATTGGTGTAAGAATCGGCCTCTACCCATTTCAAAAAGTAGTCTACTACTACTATGATAAACCACTATCCATTAGTCGAACTAGGATGAATTTTGCCAATGATGTCGATGCCCTATACTGAGAATGACCAAGGAGTAGATAGGCTATGGAGCTCAGATGGGGGTAAGTGGCTGATATCTCCATAAATCTGGCATTCGTGACATTTTCTTACTTCAGCCATGCAATCTGAGACCATTGTCATCCGAAAATAGCATTGGCACTGAATTTTCTTTGCAAGTGCCAAACCATTCATGTGGGGCCCATAATCTCTCACATGCATCCACCGGATTACCAACATTGCCTCTTTTTCATTAAGGCATCTTAGCAATAACCCTTCAGATGTGCATTTGAACACATCCCCATCGAATAATCTGAATTGTACCACCAACTGTCATAAAGAAGTTTGTTCTGAGTTTGTAGTTCCCTTTGGATATTCTCAGGTTCGCAAAATTTTTTCGATGTCTAAGAACCAGCTACTTGTGGCTTGTTCATCTTCGGTTTCCACTAGGTGATTGTAGAAAGGTTTTTTGGTTGTTTGAAGGATAATTGGCTTTATTGGTTGAGCATGGGGATGTTTCCATATTGATGCTAGTGTAGCGAGTGCATCAACCATTTAGTTTTCGTCCCTTGGTAAATGTTTGAAAACACATCTCATGAACTTTTGGGAGGCCTTCCAGACTGCTTCCACACAAGGACAAAGAGATTCTTCTCTGATTTCCAATCTCCAGTAACTTGTTTGATGACTAGAGCTGAGTCCCCAACTACTGAAACTTCTTTTGCCTGCACTTTCTTAAGTGCCTCCAATCCACACAGACAAGCTTCATATTCTACACCATTGTTTGTTACTGGGAACTCCAAGCATTTCGAAAGTGGTATGATCGCTTTTTATGGGGTTATCAGGACAACACCTAGACCAGCTCAACTTCTATTCATCACGCCATTGAAGAACATTTTCCATTTTGTTTGGACCTCTTCTATGAGTGCTAATTATTCATTTAGAATTTGAGATCCTCGACGTTAGCGGGTTCTAGTGGTTGATTGGTAAGAAATTCTACGACTACTCACCCTTTGATTACTTTCTTGGTTACGTATTCGATGTTGAATTTTGATAATAGTAGTAACCATTGTGAGAGTTTCCCGGTGAGTGTTGGCGATTGGCATAGGTATTTCATTAGGTCAATTTTTGCGATGGCATCGATTCTGTAGGATTAGAAGTAGTGGCGTAGCTTCCTTATTACTCCACCGTAGTATAGCGTGACTCATATTCTAGCAATTTCTTACCTAGGTAGTAGACCACATGCTCGCTCCTATCTTCGTGCTCTTGTACACGCATTGCCCCAACAGATGACTCCTCGATGGTAAATTATAGGATCAAGGGTTTTCTGGGTACTAGTGGGTGGAGGACTGGTGGGTTTATCAAATATTACTTGATTTTATCAAAAGCTATTTGACATTGGTCATTCCAAACCATTGGTTGGTCCTTTCTTAATAGTTTAAATATCGGTTCACGTACATTATGGTGAGTCTGGCGATGAATCTACTAACGTACTGTAGGGACCCCAGAAATGAACAGACTTCTTTCTCCATTTTCGGTGCAGGCATTTTCTTGATGCCTTGACTTTTATCAAGGACAATTTCAATTCCTTTCTATCTAACTATGTGGCCCAGAAGTTTTCAGAAGTTACCATGAATATACACTTCTTTGGGTTCAGTCGTAGGTTATACTTTTTGATCCTGGTAAGAAACATATCTAAAACAACTAGGTGCTCTTCCCTAGTGTTGGATTTAACGAGTATATCATCTAGGTAGACTTCGACCTCCTTTTGAATCATATCATGGTGCAAGGTTGTCACAACTCACTAGTATGTTACCCTAGCTTTTTTCAACCCAAATGGCATTACCTTATAACAATAGACACCCCATTCCGTGATGAGAGTTTTTTTGACCTTGTCCATTATGGCCATTAGGATCTGGTTGTAACCTGAAAATCCATCAATGAAGGAGTATATAGCTACCCTAGCTGCACTATCTACCAAAATGTCTATGTGGGGTAGGGGGAAGCCATCTTTGGGGGAGGTTTTATTCAGATCCCTAAAATCTATTCAAACTCTAACCTTACCATCCTTCTTTACCACTGGGATGATGTTGGCTAACCATGTCGGGTATTTGACTACTTTTGAAAACCTGGCCTCGATCTGCTTTGCCAATTCTACCTTAACCTTGTCTGCCCATTTAAGTCTTAAGCGGCGCAGCTTTTGCTTGACTGGTTTGATCCGAGGGTCTGTTGGAATATGATGTTTCGTATTCTATCTGTCCATCCGAGGTGTCATCATATGACCAAGCGAAGGCTACCATGTGATGTCTAAGTACATTTATCATCTCTACTTTTTCGTTAGGAGTCAAATCATTAGAAATTGTCACCATTTTGGTGATTTGTTTGTACCCAAGTTAATTTCATTTAATGACTTGTCATGTATGTTAAAGACATTATGCGTATGATAATATGAATGCATGGTGCTATCTGGAAAAACATTAAACAAGTGAGGAAAATCATTATCTTTCATTGCATAGGCCTCATAGGCAAAATTGTCAAAAACATCGGAAATTTTCAAAATTACATCACTATTTTTTTTCTTACACATGCGAAGGGCTTTCAATTGTTTTGATAGGTGTATCGAGGATTACTTCCTCTTCCAAGGTGGTTTAAGCAAGCTTCTCCACCAAGAGTTTGACTATATCAGACACAGCCTAATCTCGAGTATTGCTTTTCTTCATCAACTTACTGAGGGCCTTTGTAAATATGACGACTACAACCTCAAGTGTCTCCTCCTTCTTGGGTTCGAGCTGGTCACTCTTAGCTAGGGTCTTCTCTAGGGTAAGAATTGGCTCTTCTTTAGGTAGAGAGGGCTCTTCAGGCTGCTCAATCAACTTACCTGCAGCAAAGTTGAACACATCATTGAAGATCTCTAGTTGTCTAACCTCTTCCCCATTTAGAATCGAAGGCTCAGGCTCCCCTAGGCATGCCTTACTCCCTTCGGCCTCACAGATGCTCACCATGTTGCAGATAGGGGTCTCTTATGCTTATACATTTTCTGGTTTGGGGTGAAGCCCAAACCTAGTCCAGGTGTGATCAAAACAGGTTCGATGGCTATGATAATTCCTTGATGGTGCTTTCCCAAACCTCTCCCTGGGATAAAACCATGTTTCTTCATGAAAGCCTTCAAGTTCTTAGGGAAAAAGCAGTACCCCTTTGGAGCTCTAAGCTCCTTCTTCTTTTCTTCAGTGGTCACTACCACCTTAAGCTCTTATGCCTCCCTTTCTTCAACGCAGTAATCACCATAACCAACTCCTCGTCTGCCGCAATAGTTACTATCTGCCCATTATGAATGAGATTTATCATTTGGTGTAGGGTAGATGGGACTGCCCCTAGTGCTTGAATCCAGGGTTGGCCTAGAAGTAGAGAATATGTTACTAGAATTTCTAGTACTGTGAACTTAACTTTGGAGGTCACCCCTCCTATAGTGACCTCTGCTTCAAAGATCCCGATCATTCCCCTCTCGGAATCATCATAAGCCTGAATTATGGTGTCAAAATTGGCCAACATTTCTTCTCGTAGTCCTAAATGGGGTAAGACTTTAAGTGGGCATAGGTTCAGGGCTGACTCATCATTCACTATTTTGCAGGGGATTGCTTGATCAAAGATTCGCACATTGATAAAAAAGTGACCTGTTGTGTATTCCGAGCTCTCGTGATAACTTTGATTGATCAAAAGTTATAATCGGTAGTTTCCGGGGAGTAATCCCCTCTCCGAACGCAATGCACATCTCCACTATCGATGCGTGGGCATTGCAGGCATCTCCATTAGTTTTTTCACTAATCCCATCCTGTGCTTCTAAGATATTTCAAGCAACTTCCAAAATTCTGAATTTTGCTTGAATACCTTTCAAATGGTTTACTAGGGGATCAACATCTAGTTCATCTTCGTCTACCTTTGGGGGAGTGGTGGCTCTAGTTATTCCCTAGCGATTTCATCAGGATTAGAGTTATTGAGCTGTACGGCCTCTTCAATCCGGAAGACCCTTCCATTACAAGGTAACTCTCAATACCTCTTCTTTGATTACCCTCATTTCAATAGGAGTCACCCATGGGCATTGATCATACCCATCGTTAGATTGGACCCGAGATCCTTTCAGTTGATAAGTGTCTAGATTGATGGGTTTCTTCTCGTAGATGATAGACCTTCAACTGAGGCTCCCTCATCTACCTTCCTCTTTCTCCTGGACTTAAGTACATAGGCATCAAGGTCAATTGGATCCTTCACCGGTGTTTTTCTAGAATCTACTTCCCCCACGTTTCCTCGGGACTCGTCCCTTTCTACTGAGAATACTTCTGCAAGTGGATCCTATTCCATGCTTCGCTCTTCATCAGTTAGAGCGTTTACTCCCAAGTTTGACCTTGATAACATTTCAAAGAATTAATTGGTATGTATCCCCAACCCTACCGTAAAAACATTGCGAAGCCATACTACTCGCTCTCTGTTGAGGTGATGGATGTGATATGATAGCTCATCAAAACCCAGGATCACTAGCCTTGATAGGCGGTGTTGGTACCAATTACGCGCCCCTTCTATCATTAACCGAACACTAGCTTGCTCAGTCAATCTTGTAAGCATCACTACATAAATGAAAATACACCACTTTAGATAACTCATGAACGATTCATCATCCCTTTGCTTGTAAGAAAGCAGATTTAGCATGCCTTGTTTGGGCTGTTCTAGGAATGAAAATTTCGATTGGAATTTTGTAGCGATACTATTCCATGTGCTCTTTACTCGCTCTGTCTACAGTTCATACCACTAGCTTGCCACTCTCACTAACGAACAAGGAAATAACATTGCCAACATGTTCAATGAAAGGCCTTGCATCCTTCATAAGGTGTAAAATTTGAAAAGATGGGAAGACGGTGTGTCATTCCCATCAAACACGGACATGCCAACCAAACTAAAGTTGGTTCCCGAAACCTCCTATCGATGTGTGACCTCGTGATTTCTCTATTGAGACTCGAGAATTTCCATGACATCATATGGGTCCAATCCTGACCCGATCACCATCACATACTGGTTGCCCTCTTTGGGTGGTGCTTCTCCTGACAAAACCCTCCCTACGCGAAGTGATGTTGGTTTCTAACCGGTAAAAATCGACATCCCAGCTAGGTTAACCTTGAACCTTTCAATCTCACCTCCAAATCCACGGTGATCTGATTCTTCCTCTAACATCCTCAAGACATTCCCCGGATAAATTCCTATTCTGAATATCATCAAAAATTCTCTTAGGCTTTCAGACATGCACTTTAGCACCTTCTTCTCCTCCACCTCAACGTTGATCATCCCCGCTTTCCCCTTAAAATTTGGCAGAGGGTTTATCTTGGTACTAGGCTTAAGGGCTGGTTCATGAATGATTTTGTCATCCAACAATTTCTGAATGGCCTTTAATAATTCCTTGCAATTATTTGTTCTATGCCCCACAACCACATGGTAATGGAAAAAATTGTTTTTATCCTCGGACTTGGGATGGAAGTGCATTTTCAAGCTCTCCATCTGCTTGAGCTCCCACAACTTTTTGAATAGGAACCTAAGGTTTGCTGTGTAAGGGGAAATACCATGGTACTACTCCTTAGATAGTCTAACAACAGCTACTTTTTCTTCTTGTACTAGTCGTACTACAGGTTGCTTCTACTTGACCTGCACGGGGTTAGACTCATTCTTCTTATACTAGTTCTTGCTAACTAGCTGCTCCACTAGCTCATCCATAGCGTTGTAACGCTCTATTTTCTCTACTTGAATGAATACCTCCTGGTAGCTATGAAATGTCTCGACCCAAGCCTTTTCTTATAAGCTAGTAGGGTACCACCAGAAGCTTCACTATCATTTATGACAGACTCAACCGAGCTTGTAGGTTGACCTGCATAACCATCGAGTGTTCAAAGTAGGATTTGAAACTCTCACTCGGTTTCTGTTTCACTACCTCCAAGTTTTGCATAATGATTTTCCATAGCCTGAGATAGACATCCCTAATTGTAAGCTATATCGATAAGGAGATGACTATACCATTAGTTAACGTAACTTCCAAGGGTAACTATGAATAGCTTGGCCATCATGCAATCACTTATCTTCAAGGACCTCACCACGTTCTGGTAATGTGCAAGGTGAGCACAAGGGTTTATCGTGCCTATGTATTTCTCAAACTGAGGCATCTTAAAAGTTGGTGGTAGTGTATCCTAATCTCCAACTACCGACTGTGCCAGGAACATACCCATTTAACCTCGTGCAAGGTGATCACTATGGGTAGCCAAGAATTGCTACCATAGCTCCGCTATCCCCGGTTACTAGAGGATGTAATTCCCAATTCTTGAGTAGCCACCATACTGGCTACCTTGATTGTATTACCCCTGACCCTGAAATAATGGATTGGGCGCTCTCCAACATGGAATTGAAGGTTGAGCCACTCCTTGGACCAACGGGATGTAGCTGGAGGAAGGTCCGATCTTTATTGGTCCTATCGCTCTTGGTGCAAAAAATGTTTGACCTGGCTACCTCGGGAAGAATTGACCACCCACCTACGACTGAGAAATGTTTCCAAGATCATATATGGCCTGATTGAAATGTGGCTAGCCTTGTCCGGCCCTGAATTGGTAGTAGGTGGGAGGGGTATCGCTGCAGATTGGGAACATTGCAGCTGAAGAAGACGATCCCCAAGTAAGACTGCACCACCGACATTTAGATTGGGTACCACATCATTGGCCCTATCTTCGAACTGCTCAATCCTGGTGTGACGGTTGATGAGTGATGCAAACTAGTCACTATTTGCAAATGTGTTCATAGCGGTCGCAATCTCGGTGCTCACCGATGATTGGTTTATTTGCTTATTTCATCCTGCCATAAGTTGTTCCTCCCATACATTCTCTTCGTGCAAGTTATCCATATTATTAGTCTGAACAAAAGCAAACGGAGTGCATTGTCCTGATTTTGAACCCCAGTCTTCGCTAGAATCTATGTACGAAACTCCCTCTAGGGTAGCCGTGATTGGAGAGATGTGGAGTAAGTGGTGAGAAGATCTGTTCCAAGCCCTCTGGTAGACAGCTTTTTCCTAACCGAGGTATACAGGAAGATCATAAGGTTATGCATATTAAGTCATGATGCATGGTTGGTGCGTAAAATGTTAATGTGATGGCTGCATACACAAAAATTTAATGTGCCATGATGTGGATAAAAAGTATGTTGTCAATCCATTTGAAATAAAAAGTGTTAGTCAGTGATAAAAAATGTAAAAGTGAAAGCTTGACCCTTGGGGGTGGGTTTGAGATCTGCACACTATCCATGGGGAAGCGTGATAGGAATGATGTATTGTAAATGCAATGAGGTGATCGAGTTACTCGTGTGGTAATAGGTCGATAATTTGAGATCTCGTGTTGTGATGAATTCTCATGAAGTGAAAAAATTTAATTTCGGCTACGCGGTGTGTTGTACCCTTATGAAATTATGTAAAGTTCCACAAAAATGCATGAAAACAACTACTTGATGTAGCCCATTGAATGGATGTTTAGTCTTTTTTTCCCAATTAGGGTAGAGTCTTAGATGCTGATGTGAGCATCGTTATAAGAAGAGTATGCGGTGATGCATGAATTATTGCACTTTGCGGGCAGATAGTTCGGGTGAGTGGATACCTCGAATAGGGGTAAGGTAGGTTCTTCTTGAAGTAAGTTTTCCCCATGTGGGCTTAGGTTAGGATATCAAACGGGATATCTCCTAATGTGGGGAAACATAGTTTAGGTTCGTGTTTACCTCTTTTAGGCTTTTGACATGTATAATCGGCCCGGGAGGGTTGTGAATCAGACACCAAGTAGGCAACGCTCAAAGACTTGGGTAGATTTATCTTATATGGGCTCAAGAGTTGGACATCATGTGGATGTCATGTTGAAAGAGGGTAAATAATGTTTCATGTATCTAATTGGTTTCATGATGTCCTAGGGTGACGATCTCAAGCATCGACTAAACTCAAGTGTGAGTGATACCTAATAGGCATCATGATGATGAGAACATGATATGTCCATTTTAATTAGTTTTAATAACATGAGTGTGTGCATTCAAGTGTGTACATTAAGATTCGTGGTTAGCATGACACATTTGTACAATGCATGATAAATCGAAAGCGGTAAACACATAGCACAAAACATACAATATCCAACTTCCAACCATACAATTCCCACGCGTAGGGTTTTTGGCTAGTCTCTACCCTAAGTTTGGTTCATCTTAATACCTCGAGGATACTAAGGAGCACACCTACAAGAAAATATAATGCATGATCGTTTGTTGGGTAACACCCTAGGGGAAATGCCTATGGCTTATTTACATGAGGTTTGTAAATGGGTTGCTGATGTAGAAGGTTCTTATTGCACTAAAATACACTCCAAGCCTCTCCCCAAATGGGTTTTAACAAGGGAGGTACATGCGATATGATAATAAGTTCTCCACCCACTTAAGTACTATCTTTTCTTAGGGAGGCAGATTAGTACAAGAGAAAGCTTTACGGTAATAGAGTACCTTAAACTTACTGGCTAATCCTCTCTATTGCAATTCATTATTAGGAATATGTCATAACTAAGAAAATACGGAATAATGTGATCAATAATTTTAGGCACGTATCCAAAATCTAAAACCTTTGAAAAAAGGTTTAAGAAAAAGTGCCCAGCAGAGTCGCCACTATGAGCTGATGACACGGAATGAGATGGGCCGAGAGCACGCGAATGAGAGGCGCGGTCCACCGGGTTGTTTTTGTCAAAAATAAAAATGTACTAGGGTATGGATCTGGAAAGGTTTGAAAGAGAAAGCAAAAATATTTTTTTATTTCGTCAAACCTGAATCCGCCGTCTCTTAGTGTAGAGTAGCCACATGGATTAGCTCTTATAGGAATAAGAATCCTGTGAGGCTTAACGTTCGGGATAAGTTGCTTACTTCTTATTGGATCAAATTAAATTAAATCTACAGAAAACCGTATTATTAATTGTGCATATTCGTACTTATGTCGTTTTCAAGTTTATAATGTATGATTCACACATATTTGGAAAGCGATAAATCCATACATAAAGCAATAAATAAATGCGGAAAAGTAAAGATACAAAACCTCGGGGGATGCAACTACCCGCCTAATCTATTAATTACATTTCCAAACAAATAATAATTGAAATTACGATACCTGAAGGAAAAATAAAGTCCTAAACATAAATCTAATCCTAATCTACTTGCATATACAAAAGTTAACACATGGTATAACACAACATTTGCACATATGTTTGATTTGATTTTGAAGAGGCCTGTGTGGCCTAATTGGAAAATCAGCGATTAAAAATTCTTATTTAGAAATTAAAGGGTTCATTTCTATTAGCATATTGGTTACTCTTTTTAATTAGTGAAAATGCTCGCATGGCAAAAATGTGAGGACTGTTATCCGGGAATAATTTTTTATTCCCTTCGTGGGGGGTGTTCTAACAGGAATCTTCAACAATTAAAAGAAATAGAAATATTACATCAATATTTACATAATAAAAGAAAACAGAATTATTCCTAACTCAACATGCAGAATAAAATAAAACATAAAAAAAGCAAGAGGTAAAACAATTCTAGGAACTCAGAGGCTTATCTTTACGGACTGAATCCACTTCGATATACCCGCTTGATCCTAGGAGCGTTCCTCGTCGTCTTTAGATTTTTTGTGTTTGAAAAATAATAGAATCAAAAAGTGTTTTTAATTCGGAATAAAATATTGTGAAAAATCAGAGTGTTTTTTGTATTTTTCTGCTAAAAAAATGTTCCTCCTGAACACATGAAAAATTCCTGATATATATAGGGAAATTTATCTTGAAAAAATCGGGATAAATTAAATTAAATTAAAAAAAATCCGGTGAGGGGGCCCCTCGCCGAAACTCTGGCGAGGATGCCTCGCCATACTGGTTTTGACCCTCCGATTTTTTTAATTTTATATTTTTTATTTCAATTTTAATTAATTAAAAATATTTTTTATTAATTTTTAATAAATTCTAATTTTCTAAGTTCTTAATAATTTAAGTCTTTAAAATAAAATCAGAGACGAGGAGCACTCCCATTTAAAGATGTCTGGATAATCGAAAATTGTGTGATTTAAGGAATAAATCCCGAAAAGGCAACATCATCAAACATGCGAGCTGGTACGGAATCCCATGCTCACAGCAACCTAACAAACATGTATACTTACAATTAGAAAACCATCCTCATTTTCCCGCCTACCATCAACCAAGGACTTAAAATCCTTCAGACCTCATCACTGCCGCATCAATTCTCGATTCTTTGCTCATCTTAAACCATAAATTATCTACCTCTTATGTTTTCCCCAATTTCGAAATTGAATGATTTGCTGAAATCGAAATTGATATAGAGAAATTGCATAGATGAAAGTAAGAGAAAATAAACTTGAGGATATCAGGGAGATATTGAATTGATAATGAGGAACGTAATTGAAATCCCAATTGAATGATCGAAGCAATTCAGAAAATAGAAAAATTACATTGAAGCATTGTTGATCCCGTTAGCTTGAACGATCTTAGTTAAAGGGGTGAATGACATAATTTAATTGTGGATAAGATTTTAAGCTCTTTTTTCAATTGATTACTAAGCGATCTAGGTTATTCTATATGATGAATGATAGGTTGAGCAATATATATACCAAATAGATGAAACAAGCTAAGTCTCGCTTTGTCTCAACTATGGTGAGTAATAGATACTCAACAAGATTGACTAAATAAACATAGATTTGAATAGAGATGGGAGCCGAGTAAAATAACTGTTGAGTAAATAAAAAGATTGACTTAAAGAGATAAAAAAACATGATTTATATTGGTTTAGACTTCGCCTAACTCCAGTCACCAGGTACCTTTCCTGAGCTTTAATCCGCTATTATCAACTCCTTTTAATAGGTAGAGAAGCCATCACAAGGGTATTACATCAAGCACCTTCCTAGCTATAATCACTCTAATGGGGATTTAGTACCATTCTTAATCTCACTATCAATCAAAGTTTCTCTAAAGAGATGATGAAGAACTTAACTTATAGAAAGGTTGGTTCTCCTTACACATCTAATTGATTACAAGTTCAGTGATCTAACTATCTCTTATAATAAAGAATAGAAGGGATGGATGATTGATCTTTACTATTTGTGATTTGAGAATTTCTTGATGTGGAGTTTATTTGAATAGAGGTTTGGCACATGGAAAATTACAACATTCAAACTACATCATTCGAACTCCTTTAATTGGTAAGGGTTGAAGTAGCAATTGAAAACTTATCCTTTATCTCGTTTGAGCTCCACTTTATATTCTCTTCCAGACTTAAGAAATCTTCCCACTTAAGACAAATATGAATCCATTGTGAGACAAATTTATAACCATTGATGTGCGAGATTAATAATTCAATCTATGAGATTAAACCATTAATGAAATTATCACGAAACCCAATCTTCAATTTTGATTATATTTTGAGAGAGATATGCACGAACTGCTATGTGGTTTCAACTAATAAGCTTGAAGTACTAACGTTGGTAGGTATGCGTGTCTATTTTTGAAATGCGATGATATAATTCGTTTTGCTTGTGTTTTAGCATTGACAAGCCGGCATTCCATGTTGACACATTATCCTTTAGACCACATTATTATTCCTTTTTGCTTTATGCGTTAGATGTTTTATACTTGAAAAGCATCAATAAGGAATATTCTTTCCAAAAAGCTAGGATTAAAAGCATACATTAATATCACAAAGTTAACTTAGGACACTCAACATATCGTACAATAATATACAATTGAATGATTTTGTATTTTACCTCTATTGAGTAAGAATTTTCTCAGAATAGTGCATTAGTTATTAATACAAGCCTTTTGCTCAACATAGCAGATCTAAAACTAATCTAGACAACTAACTTCAATACTAACTTACTACTTCTTTCATTATGTTTTACATTCTCAAAAACCTTAACTTAAGATTGCTAAGAAACCACTTAAGTGGTTGGAGTCACGTCCATTTGACCGAAGTGGTCGGAGTCACATCCATTTCAAGTAATTTTTTGACCAGGCCTCTTTGATGGGTTTTAGAAAGGGTGAGTAACTGCCAGATGCTGAATTTGGCCTGAGTACTCTTGATTTGGTTTACTAAAGGGTCAACTTCTAATAATGCCTCATCAAATTGCAAAGGTAGCGAGGGATCATCGGAGGTGAGCTTCGTGTCTCTTTCTTGCTACCTTACTCTCACTAGCTCAGGTTCATCAGGTTGAAATACCTAGCCGCTTCTAGTTACGTGCAAGACCCCCTCTTTTAGGATTCTTATTTCAATGGCAGACTGGAATGGATAGTTAGGAATTGGATGTAACATGGAGACATCATTCAATTCATAACTATCCAAAGTAGTTGGGTCAAGACTTATTGCACCCACTTCCTCTTGCATTACCATGACCTTCTTTTTCTTACTAGATCCCAAGTCATAACTATCAATATCGATCGAAGTGGGCGGATCACTCCTGATCTTATCCACAGGCACTACTCCCTCTTTTGGGATCTCAGTGAGGTTGTGATTTATTTGATAATCTCATAAGAGATTCATCTTCAAATATTCGCTCATGGGCCATAGAATTAACCCCTAGATTGGATTGGATCAACATATTAAACATGAAGTTTAAAGGGAGGTCAGACCCGATCACATTTACTCGGTGTCCCCTTTCCATAATTATGCGCTCTATCTTTTTGGCCTTTTCAAAGACCTCAACATAGGTTTCAAAATCATCAAGATTTAAGTGTCAATGATACTCAAGAAGTAAACCCCTAATCAAAAAAAAAAAAAAAATCCATCCTAAAACCCATGCTCGGGTGGAGCAATACTTTCAAGGCCATCCACCTCTAGCAATAAGTATTAAAATATTAACCATGCCTTTGTTTACAAGTGCGAGGTCATGCAAGCTGATCCTTGGCTTCTCATTGTACATGAATTGCGAATAAAATGCTCGAGAAACTACTTCCCAATTTTTCCTTATGTGCATGGGAAAGCTCATAAACTAGTCAGTAGCCATCTCGATAATGGATAAAGGGAACAATGTAGCCAAAGCCCGATCATAGAAACCTTGCACTTTCATAACTGCTTCATAATGGATAACGTGGAAAGAGGGAGATCCTCCCACATGATAAAGCGGAATGTTAGACATAGTGAAGCACGGTTTGGAGAATCTTGGGGGAGAGAGCCCCCTCACTAAGCTTGCATTATCTTCTAAGGCTTCCATAACAAAATTAGAAGGCAATCTAATCCCTACTACCATCACTTGTTGATCTTCTTATCTCACCCTCTTTAAGCGGTAGAACTAGACCTGTTCGCGGGCCGGGCTACCCGCCCGGCCCGGCCCGAGCCCGCTTCCATGGGCCGGGCTTGGACACGCATTTTTTTAAAAAGCCCGGCCCGAGCCCGAGCCCGTCAAAGCCTGAAGATTTATGGGCCGGGCTTGGTTTTTATATAAATACCCGAGCCCGACCCGACAAATAATTTTATATATTTATTATATATTTATACATTAAATTTATTATTATTTTAAGATTTTATATTTTATCCTATTAAATTTTTATACTTTGTTACAATAAATGTTACTAAATATTAAAGATTTTAAGTAAACAACGCAATTATATTTAAAATTTAAACATATTTTAACTTTTTTTTATATTTTTTCTATTAATTTAATAAAAAAATTAATAACAAATAAAATATTTATGGGCTTGGGCCGGGCTTGGGAATGACTTTGTTAACCCGGCCCGAGCCCGAAATTCTAAAGTACGGGCTTGGGCCGGGCTTGGGTTAACATTTTTTGTAAAAAACCCACCAAGCCCGGCCCGAACCCGGCACGGCCCTCCCGACGAACAGGTCTTCTACCCCTTATTCTCTATTTATGTTTTATGTGGACCCATTTGCTATTTTTCTTTTCATAAAAGTACAGAATATATATAGAGTGCCGGGTCTCAACTTTTCACATGCAAAAAATTCAAATAAACTTTGTCATATAAAGGGTTCAAAGCAGTAAAAAATGAATTATAATGTGACAAATGATTGTTTTTTATGGCCTAACACTTCAATTGTATAAAATCCCCTATTAATTCATTGCATGCTTGTTGAGTTATCATGTATAATTTCCTTTACTTTGGTTCCTGCCAAGCAAATGGACAACAATTAATTAATGTGAACTTCTTATAACTTCAACACTTTCAACTTGACTAAGCCTAAGTTCAATATTACCATAACAAATCAATAACATGGAATGAGCTCGTCTTACGAGTCTATTACATAAATCGTTTTCATGAGAAATAAAGTTGACAAAATAAAAAAAGATGGAAAACAATCTACGAATGTAAATTTTTGAATATGTGTCACAGAAGGTAATAACGAGATAATGAATTTTAATCGAGGAGAAATGAAATGGTAACATATATCCCATATTATTCAAAAAGTTGGATATCGATGTATAAACATGGATAATATTTTCATTGGTACGAGTAGAAGACATTTTGGAATAAAGCTCAAGAACGAGTACGTAAAAAATTGTTTTCAAAATAAATAGTAGCACATTATTGTGAGAATTATGTATTAGTCTCTTGACCCGCGATAGAATGGACGCCCCTTAAATATTTCGTAACCAATTGATAATTTGTTAAACTAGAAATAGTAAGGGCGGGTATTTGTATGTGTATATAGAAAGACGATACAGTACTATCCATCTTTTGTACCTTTTAGATTAATGGGTTAGGGTTATCATTGCGCATTGTCCAATTTTAATTATGATCATTATAAAAACTTGAAAATAGTATAACTGGCCTTATAAATTATATTATGTGGTGAAGGGACCCCTCTTTAGACATATTTATTGGTGGCAGGAGTACATTCCATGACATATTTATTGGTGGCAGGAGTACATTCCATAGTGACACTATTTATTTCATCTTGGTAATTTTTTTTAATAAAATCTCTAGTTAACGATTAGTTGCAAAATTACAGAATTTAAGAGAACCATAAAAGTGTAGGTTTGTGGAAAGTATACGAGTTCATAATATAATATCTTGGTATACAGGGTGACGTCTATTTTGAGTTGATCACTTGACTTTATGTCACCTTGAGTTTGAAACCCTTCTTTTGTATTTGAGTGATTTTCCTACCAACCAAGGCTTCGCTATTTTGTATTTCATTTAAATTTCATTCAATTTGGTTAATTTTTAATTCTTTTTCACATAAATTTAAATTTATAATGCATTTAATTCGGTTTTAGAAAAAAATTGTGACCTTATTACTTATATAATACATACATTTGATATTAATAAAATTTTAAAATGACAAGAAAGACAGCATATTTTCTACTTGGATTGCACATTTCTCAAGATTAGTTGCAAGAGTTGGTTTTAGTTGCTCAAGAATCTTTGCAAGCTAGTTATAAAAGGAATGCACGCATTTAAAAAGCACACAAATTTATGTGTTTAATGCGTTCTATTTATTTTTATTATTGTCGTATGATATTTTGTTACGTGCAAAATAAACAAAATATTTAAAATTTAAGAACCGGTTTGAGATTGTTATCACAACTACCGTGCAAAAAAAATTTTACTCATGGTGTTTTTCATAAACCAACATATTTTAACATTGAACAAATTATTTTGACTCTTTCATAATAACTAATTAGAGTATGTTTTCTTTTTATTTCAAAACTCTTCGAGATAGCAGTCTAACAAAAATTGATACCAAAACTTTCAGAACAATAGCAATGGAAAATCCCAAACTATCCTTAACTCAATTTAAAAGAACAGATGATAATACAACAAAACGGTAGCAAACGTGGCGTAATTTGAACGCGCAACATATGGGGGTGTTTCTCATTTGATGTGACTTTTGGCTTATTTCTTATAAGCATTTTTTCACTTTTAAGGAGCTTAAAAATAAAGATTTTGAGTGTTTCTTAAAACTTGTTTTTAAACAACTTTTAAGTATTTGAAATGTTTCTCAAAACTAGTTTTAAGGAGCTTTTTAGATGTTAAAAATGTTAATTGACTAAAAAGGGCATTTATTATTTATTTGTAAACACAACTTTTATTAAAGTAGTGGTATTTGGGTAAATTATTTGATCACAGGGGTAAAACTTTTAAATTCCTTAACTTTAAAAAGCTAAGATTTCAATCATGAATATATAAATTTAAATCAATTTATAAGAAAATTTGAACACGGGAAGAGAAACACCCCGTAATAGTAATAGCATGCGCCTTCACCTACCAAATTGCACGCGTAAAGAATGGTCAAATGATATAAAGACGCAAAGCATGGGTAATGGAACAACAACTTTTCCCCCTTTTGTCATTTTTAATATTATTCTTAATACTACATTACAAATTTACACCAATTAATTATCGTCTCAAATAAAACAAAAGAACTTCTTATTCTTCTCCATTGTCGGTGAGATCATACTCCCACGAATGTTGCATAACTTTTCATCTTTAGAATTCAATTTTTATATTATAGAATGTAAATAAACATGTTAATGTCTTTTAAAATAAAGTGCACTTGTAGAAGTAATATTTTTTTAAGTGTCTTCACATCTTCGTTTATATGTGACTTTTTAAGTGTTCATTTACCCATTATATTCTAAATTGAAAAAATATAATTGTTTTGTATAAACGACAAACATTTAATTAATTGAAATAATATTGTTCGAGATCTAATCACATTGTGTGCTATTATTGTAAAACCTCTAAAATTCATATCGTTGGAATCGGAAAATTTTGTTAATTTAGAAATATATTAATTTATCGATAAATTAATAAATATTGGTCTTAAAGGGTTTTCTATGTGAAACCAAATTTAATTTTATTTACATAAATTCAGATATAAAGTGTAATGTTTGATGCATTTTATCTAATTCAATGAATATTATTTATAGTATGTCTATAAGATTTAGTGTACATAATATAATTTGATTAAATGTATTTTCGTGTAAGCTATTTTGTCTAGTTTACTATTGCATGCACTGTTTTGTATATAAACAATAATCATATCAAACAATGTCTTTTCATCTAAAGGTGTCACAAAAATAAAAATGACTAATAAAATAAGAAAAACATTATGTGAGTATAAAAGAGATAATTTCGCGTGCACTTAACAATATTGATATAATTTGAATGCAATAAACCCGGGTTTTGAATGCAATAAGGAAGATTAGAGATGTTTTCCAAGAAGATTTCAATTTTAAAAACAAGTAGACAGCAATACAATCATATTTTAGGAAATTGTAATATATATATATATATATATATATATATATATATATATATATATATTATGGTAATTATTGAATTATAATATTATCGAGACCATGTATTTATAAATGAAATTTCAAAAAATTATTATCTTATCGAAATTGCTCATTTTTTAAACTTGTCTAAACTGGGATCAGAAAAATATATTACTATAGTAAGGTTATCAATATAAAGAGTTTTAATTTATAGAATTTTTATTGTACTTTATCTAAGACAGTTAAATTTGAGTCTTCTCTTGCATACTTAACCTACGTTGTCAACTAAATTATACTAAAGATATTTTGAGGTTTTCGCTTAATTACATGAATAAAAATGTAGGTAAAATAGTTTCAAATGGATAATTTTTTCTCATAATTTCGTAATATATTATCATGTATAAAAAGTTGAATAATATTTAATTATAATTTTATTAAATTTACATTTAAAATATTAATTATATTAATTATACATTTTGTATATCAACTAAGTTTGTATTGTAGAATTTAGAACGCTAAATATATAAAAAAAATTTATAACCTTATTTATGCTGGATAAAAGTATAAAACTCTTAGCAATATATATTATTAAATGGGCAAAACTTAAACGTCGCATTTTTATTGGTTTTATATATATAAACAAATTGATAAGCTGGCTACCAGTGAGCGAGAAATGTAAAAGCATCTCCACTTTACACATAAATATAAATAAACATTATATCAAATTAACTGTTGAACAGATTGTTTACTCATCATTATTTATATGATTTGTTATCATTAATTATCAACATTGTTTATTTGATTGTTCATAAATAAACAAATCAAATAGATAATATTGATAATTAATTTAATAATATTTTAAGGATGAAAGTTATTGTTTAGTTAATTGTTTTAACCTTTTGTCATTAATATATTTTAAAAATAATATAATTCAAATTTAAATAGATAACCTATTGTGATTATTTTTTGAAATATATTGTCTATCATAGTACATCATCAATACAATTACAATATCTTTTTATTTTGCAGTAACAACCTAAATTTTATCAGGATGATATATACCTTTTCGTGTTGTGCTTTCATCTAACAAGTATTCTATTGATTTTTTAAAACTTTTTTCATCCAAATAGCCATTGTAACGACAAGATTGTCATTTTCTTAATTTTTTTGTTCATATAATTGCGTTCTTTTGAAGCACATGCCTTAATTACTAACCGAAATTGAAAAATTATATCCATTTACATGAGATATAAGACCAAGAAAAACACATCAAATAGCATGAGCATGGAACTTACATTAAACGACCTTCAATATGAACATTGAGAACCATTTAAACTCGTCTCCAAACTTTGTTATGCAACACCATTTACCTAAATAAGCATAGTTAAGATTTCATGAACTGAAATTGAAATTGAAATATGGTACCAGATGTTGATCACGATGGAACCAATTAGCCTACAAAATTTAGAATCTAACAATTCCATTGCTGAAGTATATATGAACAAAAGAAAGCTGAAAATAAACGAGGGAGAGCTGGAAGCACACACATTCTAGCTGAAAATGTTTTGAAAAGAAAGTAGAGTTGACGAAAAAATATATAAGAAAAGGGCAATTTTATCATTACAATGACTATGTGGATAGGAAAGTTTCAAAATTTGACAGAAGAATGTATTAGTATGATGGAAACAAAATACATTAAAGTGATAAAACTTAAAAATGTATTAATATACCATTTCAAAAGGTTATAATTATTTATCTTAAGTGAAAAAACAGAAAACGCTCGCTAATCCTTGTACGCCTTGTGCTAAATTGCGCCAACTTGACATCCTTTCAACAGTAAACTCCACATTTTAAAATTCTCTCTCTAGTTTCTTTTCTACTTACTCTGTTTTTTGGGGTAACATTCTTTCTTTTCTGTTTGAAATAAAGTTCTTTTATTATTTTGCGTGTTCTGATGGTATTCACTGATGAACATCTCTTAATTAAAAATGGATTTTGTCTATTCAATGCATTAAAATAATATATTTAATTTCACTGTTGAAAGCTGCATCTTAAAAAAAATACATATTTTCAGATACAGTGTGGGAACGATATGAGCTCAAAAGCTCTTTCTAGTTTGAAGCAAATACACATTTATAGAGACAAAAAAATGTAGACATAGATAAAGGTGGGAGCTTTCTTTACTTTTTATTTTCTTCTCTCTATCCACTTTTTTCTCCCCAAAGTTGTATTTACATTTGGGTATCTGAAGATTGGTAAAGGTGGGAACATATAAAAATTCTAGATTTTCTCCCTTCTTTTTGTAATTGGATTTTTGAAGAGATAGGTAAAGGTTGGAGCTTTTTAAAATTAATCCAATTCTTTCTCTGCCATAGTTGTTTTAATAATTGGGTATTTCATGGAGAGAATTTGGAATCGAAGCAGGGATGATGGCAAGTATTAGAAAGTTCACTGAAAGGTCGATTTCTACAGGAGGAGGAGGGAGAGAGAGAGAGAAAAGTGAGACCCATTGCTATACAGTCTATACATATGCTTGGATAGGCGTGCTTTGATGCAAAATGATGGGTTTTGGTTTAGGGTATTGATGTGTCAAGAGGCCCACCTCTAAAAGATCTCCTCTTGTTACCTTTTAGCAGGTTTTGTTCCTTAATTTTGGACTTGGGAGGAGAGAGATAGAGAGGGAATGAAGAAAGGAACACTGTTGTCTCTTTTGGGTCCAAAAGGATTGGTCTTTTCTTGAGATTCCTCTTGACGTGGCCTGACCTTCGAGTCTTATTGGCCATCAAGGGCTTTTGCCCATTTCTGTGCTTGCAAATTTTAGGGAGAAACTAAAATACAGATGTGAAGTGATTGTTTTCTCTTATGGGTTCTTCTGGTTGAAGTAGAAGCTGCAGAAAGTGGTTTAAGAGGAGCACAATATGGGTTGTGTTGAAGAGAAAATGAAAGTTGGGAGCTTTATTAATGGAGCTAATGGAAACCCAACTAACCTGCTAGAGGAAATGAAGTTGTTAAAGGAAATCCAGGACCATTCTGGTTAGTTGCATTTTCCCCAAAAGCTTATTCCCTTTTTAGTTGGCTTTTTGTTCATTAGTTAATATAATCTTGTAAAGTTTTCATTTTTATGTTTATAAATGTGCTCATAATGGCCCCCTTTAGTTAGTATACATAATGTCAAGTTCTCTTTTAAGGCAATGCAACTAATAAGCGTTTGTGGTTGTTCATCATGATGGATTATAGGAAGCCGTAAAAGCATAAGCTCGGAGCTTTGGTATGCTTGTGCAGGTCCACTTGTTTCCTTGCCTCAACTTGGAAGTCTTGTGTATTATTTCCCTCAAGGCCACAGTGAACAGGTTCGTCTTTTTTAAGCTTATTATACAAAATTAATGACAATGTTTGGTGAAAAGATTAGTTCTTTTAGGTTTACACTTGTTAATATAGGCACCCTTTTCATCTCCATAGAATGTTTGATTGGTTGATCATTTAAGCCGTATACTTAAAGCTTATAATATGAATTTAGGTTGCAGTTTCCACAAGAAGAACAGCTACTTCTCAGGTTCCGAACTACCCGAATCTTCCTTGGCAGCTGTTGTGCCAAATTCACAATGTTACCCTTCATGTATGCCATTTTGAGTTCGCGGCTTCTTTCTTTCGTTTCTACTTTTAATGTAATGTTGGAAGATTGTTGAGTCCTTTACTATGTGTTTAGGCAGACAAAGATACCGATGAGATCTATGCTCAAATGAGTCTTCTACCAGTAAACTGTGTAAGCTCGAATCCCATATAGTTCTCTAATTTGGTTACGCTTTCCCTTCGATTAATATGTAAACCCCTTTATAGGAAAAGGATGTCTTCCCCATACCTGATTTTGGACTCAAACAGAGCAAGCATCCAAGTGAATTCTTCTGCAAAACCTTAACAGCAAGTGATACAAGTACCCATGGCGGTTTTTCTGTGCCTAGGAGAGCAGCAGAAAAACTCTTTCCTCCTCTGGTTAGTTTTGATTCGGGTTGAAAAACGAGCCCTTCATGTTGAATAGAGTAAAATTTGATAGATTTTACGTTTGGGTTTTTAGGATTACACAATGCAACCACCCACTCAGGAGCTTGTTGTGAGAGACTTGTATGATAATTCCTGGACATTTCGCCATATATATCGAGGTAAGAAAGTTTATTTTCTGTTACTAAATCTTCTTTCCTTAACAAATTTGAAATTTGAATGTATATCTTGAACAAACCATACTTTACATACTTTAATGCAGGTCAGCCAAAGAGGCATCTTCTTACTACTGGGTGGAGTTCATTTGTGGGTTCAAAAAGGCTTAAAGCAGGCGATTCGGTACTATTCATAAGGTACATTGCTTCTTTCACTGGGAGTTGGAATAGACAGAAAAGTTGTAGTAATATTGTCCGAAAACTTGAACTTGCAATCTTCCTAATCTTACCAGGAACGAAAAATCACAGTTGATGGTTGGTGTAAGGCGTGCAAATCGTCAGCAAACAACTTTACCATCATCTGTTCTATCAGCCGACAGTATGCATATCGGTGTTCTTGCTGCTGCTGCTCATGCCGCTGCAAATCGTAGCGCCTTTACGATTTTCTACAATCCAAGGTATGTAATTTGGTTATTGTACTCTGCCGCCTCTTTATCTTTTCGACCTCTTCTATAATGTGATGATCATGCTATCCTTTTGCAATTCGCAGAGCATGCCCCTCAGAGTTTGTGATTCCTTTAGCTAAATTCAGAAAAGCTGTATATGGTACTCAAATTTCAGTTGGTATGAGGTTTGGGATGATGTTCGAAACCGAGGATTCTAGCAAAAGAAGGTATTATTTATTCTGAATTGTCACACTACTTTGGATCTTGAATTCCAAAATGGTATTATTTCTGTGCAGGTATATGGGAACTATTGTCGGTTTAAGTGATGTAGACCCGTTGCGATGGCCTGGTTCCAAATGGCGAAATCTTCAGGTAGAGACGGCTACATGTTAGTCCTGGTTCTAGAATTTTTTTCGCTTTGCCAATTTTTTGCTACTGAATCATGTTGTGGCCTTTTTCCGGGTGTTTTTGAGGGCAGGTGGAATGGGATGAGCCAGGATGTTCTGATAAGCAAAACCGGGTTAGTTCATGGGAAATCGAGACTCCTGAAAGTCTCTTTATTTTTCCTTCCCTCGCCTCAGGTCTAAAGCGGCCTATGCATTCGGGATTTTCGGGTAGGCTTATCATAAGACATTTCTAGCACAATTTGTAGTTGGTTATTAACTGTAGCTCCATCTTTTGAACAGGTGGAGAAACTGAATGGGGCAACATGGTAAAAAGAAGCTTTCCTTATTCTTCGATTCCAAGCCTTAAGATGTTTATGAAACCTCAAGTAGCTAACTTTTCCGGGATCTATGAGTATGCACTTAATGAATTCTCTGCCAAGGGAGCGCCTTTCGATTACGGCAATCGAACGCCTCAGCTTGACCAGTCAATGGTTACGTCAGTGGAGAATCGGAATTATTCTCAATTATTCTCCAACCAATCTGATTCCATTTACAAGTCTTCGTTGAAAAATAATGTTTCCGGAAAGTTAAATTCTCCAGGCACTGCTCAAAATCAGACACAGGATGTAATTAGCATAGCAAAAACGAAACCAGGACATGAACATTCAGCTGATCAGTTAAGCCAGTTAACCTCAACAGGAGAACGTAAGGAAAAACCATCCTCGAGTCCTTCACATTCACAAAACACGAAAAAAGAGATCGAGTTCCAAAATCTGAACCAGGCTCAATTTCATGCTCAAAATAGTCTTTGGCCTGTGTCTGAACCTTCACAACAACTTCATTTACAGCAAGCTGATTTGAATGTCCTAAATGCTTCACTTCCTTTCGTAGACGCTGAAGAATGGATGTCAAATTCGTCTGGCTTGTCTCTGCCTGGAATTTACGGTTCTTCTGGATCTTTATCAATGTTTGGATTTCAAGAATCATCTGCCATACTTCCTGAAATGATGAATCCATCTATGCCTATAGTAAATCAGGATTTATGGGATCAGCAACTTAGCAATTTGAGAATCTTATCCCCGCCAAACCAACTCACCCCCTTGGCTCAGCAAGATCCATGTAGCTTTAACTCAAGCAGAGGAAAAGATCTCTCTGATGAGAGCAATGATCAAAGTGGGATTTACATCGATGTTGGAAATGGGGGTAGAGCTGTAATTGACCCATCCATTTCAAATGCTATTTTGGATGAGCTTTGCGCATCAAAGGATGCTGCTTTCCAGAAACCACCGGATTGCTTGCTCGGGAATTTCAGCTCGAGCCAAGACGTCCAGTCTCAAATCACATCAGTAAGCCTGGCAGATTCACAAGCATTCTCGCATCAAGAATTTCCAGACAGCTCAGGTGGTACATCTTCAAGCAATGTCGATTTTGAGAAGAGCCACTATATGAACAACTCACGGCAGCAAGTAGTTCCACGTGTGCGAACTTATACAAAGGTATAAAAAGTTTAATATGCTTCCTTAGTTAAAGTTCTCTGGAATTTAATGCTGTGTTAAATGGTTGATAGGTTCAAAAGGCCGGTTCTGTTGGGAGATCGATTGATGTCTCGAGCTTTAAGAACTACGAAGAACTTTGTACTGCAATTGAATGCATGTTTGGACTCGACGGGCTGCTGAATAATCCTAGGGAATCAGGCTGGAAGCTTGTCTATGTGGACTACGAGAACGATGTTCTACTTATCGGAGATGATCCGTGGGAGTATGAATCATAATTATAAGTTCTTAGTCTCTATTAATTAGCATATGCTTAGTTGCGTTATTTTCTTGGCTGATTTTTGTTTATGTAGGGAATTCGTGGGGTGTGTTCGGTGCATAAGAATTCTATCACCATCAGAAGTCGAGCAAATGAGCGAGGAAGGAATGAAGCTTCTGAACAATGCCAATATCGAGGGTCTTACTGCCTCGGTTAGAGAAGGCAACGGGCCCTAAGAATCTCACTCATTTTCTATATCGGCCATTTTAAAAGATGTTGCCTGCATAGATTCTACTTAATGCCACGGCGATAATGCATGATAATGCATGATGTAAGCACATTTCAGTTGGCTTATCTTTCTATCTGGATGGTCATAAATGTATGGATGTACCATGAACATTAATTTACTGCTAATGCATAATATTAGTAAAAACATTCAGTCTTCCATTCAAATAGGTTGCCAATCAAGCATGACACAATTTTTATCACATTCAGCACCGTAATTGGTTCTAAAATTCATAAATTTAAAGTTACCATTTCAAGGAACTTAAAGTTATCACTAAATTTTGTTTTCATTCCTAACATAACAAAAGATCAAACAAAAAAGTTGTAATGAATATCAATTTTTAATACATTCCACCAAACATGTCAATATAGTCTATTACAGCTGTTTCATCATGAACAAAATTAAGCATTAATTATCATCTCTATGCAAATGAAGTTTTTAGAACACTGATGGCAACGCGACCATTAACTAAGAACCTAACTAACAAGAGGGGTGTTACAAATGCTAAAATCATCAAGGATTAAATGAAATCGACAATTTTAAATGATTCTATGTAAAAACAGAGTTATGATGTTCAAAATGAACCGTCTTTGTAAAAGATTCAAGAGAGAAAAACCTTCAAATGTGACCCAAAGCTCTTTATTCTCAACCACAACCCCCGCCCCTAGCGATGCCCCTTAGCTTCAGCCTTCTTGTGCGACTTTGCTTTCATCTGCTCAAAGAAATTTAGCATTAAGTTGATTGTTAATTCATGAGATTTTGTGGACTTCCAATTTCTGCAGCTCCATAAAACTTAAAAGCTTAAAAGCCAGCAGGAATTGAAACAGTCAAGCAATAGGACTGCTGTCAATATTTGTAAACAAATGATATCCTTCTTCTATACAGAAAGCTAAGGCAAATCAGCGTTATTTCATGGCTAATTATACCAAATTAATCCAAAATTTACACTTGCAACAACTTTATCAGTAAACTATCTACAATTAAGGATTAAATTATCATCTGTCGAAGAAAACAACAAAACTGTAATACACCTATATAAGCCAATGATAATTCAGATCTGAGTCCCAAACGGAAACTGAATTTTAAACCAGAGAATTACCTTGAGCATTTTGAGCTTGACGGTGCCATAAACGATACCCCAAATGCTGAAGCACGAGCCACCAATCCAGTAAAGAAAACACAAAGTTGGGAACAAATTTATCTTTCAGTTTCTAGTTTTCAATTTCCGTATTTTTCTGCATATTACAAAAGCCCAAGTTCATGTCTAATCATAAAAAACTCCGCGTATTTATGAATTATTGCCTAATTGAGAACTCTGCTTTTAAATTCGGATCAGTTCTATTATTTTAAATTTTTAGAAATAATTATTGTCATCTATTTAATTAATTTTTATTAATTATTAATATACAATTATACAAATTAGTATTTCTCTGTATATATTGGATAAGTGATGTGATAATTGATTCAAAATCATGAATTTCATATTTTTTTATGTTAGTCACAAATTTTATTTAAATATTCATGATTAGATGGGGCTCCACGATTATAATTTCTAAGATTCTAACTTGAATCTTGTTTCACAAAGTCAATTTACAGTTCAGACTTATTGTTAATTTCATTAGATATAGTAATATGTATCATTTTCTTATTTAATCGCTTACGTGAAAAATGAGTATATTATGCAAATTTAGAAGCATGGGAGATAAAAAGGATAACTCAATTTTTTTCATCCATAGCATATGCCAATATTTGCTCTTTCTAGAAATGCAATATTTTGTTCACTTTTTCCCATAACAAATACATTGGAAAAAGTAAAATAAATAATATTCCATTAATCATTTAATAGATTTTTTTCCTCATATTCATTTACTTAATTCGAATAATGGAGCATTATATTGAACTTATTCTTCATGAACTATTTCAATGCCTAATTACCATAATTATACTTCATGCATCAAATTGAAAACTGTAGTAGGTGCCCAACAGTACCTTTTCCAGAAATATAGACATACCATTAAGAGGATTGAGATATTCCTTTTGTCAATGAAAGAACTCGGTTTCTGTTTCTTTTTTGAGTGAGTTACGTCTAGTTGCAATTCGATGGAAATACAAGAATGAAGTACGAAACAAAAAATCACCGAATTTAGGATTTTAAAGCTCTCTCAATTCCACAGATATATATGGTCTCAATTCCAAATACATCAACTGAAAAAACATGTTTGACAAACCTCAATAATATCACACAAAACATAACTAATATTTTCATAGCCACACAACCGTGTATCCAAACACAAGAACAGTTCGGCGAATTATATAAACTTCTTTTAGTGAACGTGAGTGATATACAAGAAATCCTTGTGCTGTCCTATAATATCAAGCAGCCCAGCTGGAACAAAAAACTCGAAAAGTTTTACCTTTGCCGGATAAATACCATCTTGGCTCCTGGATTCTTCTTCACCTCTGCCACTTTTTCTCTGGAACACACAGAATTATAACATTTCAGTAGCTGATTAACTGATATGTAAAAGAATCAAACGATAGCATCTACAGTGCTCAACACTCTAAGGACCAGTTTGATAGTGCTTTCCCAAGCGGCTTTTTGAAAAGCTTCATTTTCAAGCGTTTCTTTTTAAGCAGCAGAGTTTATTTGGAAAAAACAAGTCACACAGTTCCCAATTAAATTGTATGAATGAGCAAAATGTGTTGTTCAAAGTCAAAATATGTAATTTTAAAAAAAGTTTGTGATAGCAACTTATCGACAGAAAAACAATACTAAACAAACCCTAAATACAATAAGGGAACGGGAAAGCGTACTCTTAATGTAATTTGTGGCCAAATTGAAACATCGATAATGCAAATAGGCAAAAAAATGATTTTTAGGTGCAATTCTACCCTCGTTTTTCCCTTTTGCAAATTTACCCAACACCAGATTAAAGGCAACTAGATAAGGTCAAGTACATAAGGAATGAAATAAATCATAATATACCCAACAGGAATCATATTGTATAACAATGAGGAAGTTAAGGGAATACCATGAACAACAAGGGTACCATTTGCCTTTGATCCTGGCTGTGCTTGAGACATTGATCGCTGGATGCGTGGAGAACTCTGCCTTCCATTGGCACCTGGCAAGGAATGTCTCTTCTTGACATACTCTCTATCGTGAACATCTGGGCTTGATCTTGGCGAGCTATTAGCCTGGAGTTTGGCTCTTGCTGATTCAGTGGCTTGCATGAAGTGAGGGACAGAACTGCTACTACTACTATCTCTAGGTTCTTGATCAGTCTGCTCAGCTCTTGTTGAACCAAAAGAATTGCGCCTTTTCCCATTCTTTTGATCTTTGGCCAGTTGCTCCATGCTATCTCTTGCACCAGAATCGTTATTTGGGTTTGATGGAGATCTCTTAGTTGCTGAAAGAGATTTACGTTTTTGATTGGAAGCACTCTTGCTGCTTCTGTTCTTTTTATCTGACACGGATAACTGGCTAGAAGGAGTTCCTTGAGATTCTGGAACTGTAATATGGCTTCTTGGAGATGCTTCTGGGGATGACCTATATGTTAGACCACCTGTTTCAGAGTTCATTTCCCTTTGGACATTTGAAGCACTTCTTTCTGGCTTCTTCTCAGTTACTGGGGACTCTGCAGTAACAATAGAATTCACAGGCTCATCTCTCACACCATCATGTTTCTCAGGTTGAATTGTTACAGAGTCTGGTAAATCTGGCACTGGGTCTGAAGATTCATTTTCAGTAACAACATCCTTTGTGATGTTTGGAATGTGAGTTTCCTTCTCTGAAGATTTTACCTCATGCTCATATTCTGGCTCTGCTCCAACTTCAGATATATCGGGTGAATCCAGTGTCGAAGTAACTGAAAGTTCGGTGCCACATTCAGATCCGCCATGTTGACCCCTGAAATTATTTAGCACAGTGTTGTCTAGCACATTGAGCTCCTTTGTTCTCGTTACAGTATTTGCACCAGAAGAAAATGACTCCATCTTGGGTTCAACTCCACCATCTTGATTCGATGAAATGAGTGATCGATTTGAATTTGTTGTTGAGCTCAGCTCCTCAAACTTGGAATGTGCAGCTAAAAATGATGGATTGCTAACTTTTCTAGATCCAAATACAGATTTCATACCTTCATTCTCCAGTGTCTCCAGTGAATCAGAGGCATTCCTCTTCATGGAACGTTTGGGCTGATCAGTTTGTTCACCTTCAGCTTCTTCCTTACGAGGAATCAAAGTTCTTTCAGTTTGAGGTTTTACTTCAAATTCCATACTTCGATTTGGCAGTGAATCTAGGTCTGTTAAAGTCACTTCAACATCAGAAGAAATATTTTTCTTGAAACTATCTTCGGCTATCACAGAGGTTGAATGGAGGTCTTGAAACTTAAAATCATCCTTCTCGTAGGTTATCGAATTTTCATCAGTTACAGATGGGAGCACATCATTTTCTTTTGTACCGGACACTGAATCTGTTATCTCATTAGAAGCTGCAGATTGAACTGCAGTTTCCTGTTGCGAGGCCAGATCGTCATTCTTCTCTGTTTCTACTAGCTCAGTCCTTGACTCTGGATGCGGAGTTGGTTCTGCCGATGACACAGACATCCACCTCTCCAACCAATTCCAAGCAGCATTCGGTTTTGCAGGATCACATTTAATGTGGATAGGCCTCTCCTTTGGTGTAGATTCCATCAGCTTATGTAAAAAAGAAAACGTCAATATGTTTGGAATAATGACAGAGATATGCAGTCCACAAGTCATAACTTAATTTAATTCAAGACATCCATTCACCATACCTGACGAGCAAACTTATTGCTAAGCAACTTGCTAATGGAAGTGTATGTGGGCTTTTCTGTAGAGTTATCCTTCCCCTAAAACAGAAATCATATTTAACAAATATTGTTTGTGTACAAAAGCGCAACTATTCAAATACATAAATATTTTTTTCAGATAACAATCTGCCCATATAAACAGCCACAAAAGTAAAAGAAAGTTCACTAGTTAAGCATGGAATGCAAATAAACATTTATTATCAACAATAAATTGATATAAAATCCAACGGTTCTTTCAGCTATGGGATGAGAAAATCTACCAAGGCCCAGAGTTATATCATGGACTTAATCCCTCACAAAAATTTAATTTTAAAGATAGAAAGAATTCATCCTTAAACTATGAATGTCTCGTCTTCAATTCAGTATAAATCTAGCATTCACAATAAGCATCATAACACTATCAGCCAAATGGGAAAGTTGTAACATGAACGGATTCCAGTTATCCTTAGGGCTCATTTGGTTGGTGGAATGGCTATTCCGTGGAATAGGAGAAAAACGATTGAAAAAAGGTGAAGCTTTTGCCTAGATAACATAGTCGGGATGGAATAGCTATTCCTAGCTATCGTACAACCATCCATGAGTTGTACGAGAGCTAGGAATAGCTATTCCATCCCGACGACGTTATCTAGGCAAAGCTTCACCTTTTTTCAATCATTTTTCTCCTATTCCACGGAATAGTCATTCCGCCAACCAAACGAGCCCTTAATTCTTTATGGATTTGTCATACCGAACATTTCTGCAAAAAATGCTGGTGCTGAAGTGAAAATACCAATTTCTATTGAATGATCAATAAAGAGGCACCTAAATAACAATAGTAAAAAAACTATATTTTTCTTTAGGTTCACTGAGACGCAAGACATGTGTGCTTATTGATAAACAGAAACCATAATAGTTAATGGTCCAAATCTTGAAATTTGCGATACTAAGGGATAATAGTTACAAAACTTCATGCCATACTCAAAACTTGATGGTTTTCAAAGAACGTTCCTCAATACAGAGTTGAGCTTCTGGTCAGGAGAGGCATAAGATTTTTCAAAAAAAACTGCCCATATGGAACCATTCTGAGCAAGAATGTTTGAGAAGAAACATTTATGTAATGCAACTGATAACATTTAGTCAGGACATACTTATTTTAAGTTGAGTGGCATTACCAAGATCTTTAAATTAGCCTTCTCATTTTTCCCATCTATCTTCTTATCCTGCAACAAGCAAGTTTGACGAGCACGGACAAGTGCTTGCATTTTGACAATTGCTTGCACACATCGAAGGGTTCCAATAGCATGTTGCCGAACCAAGTGTCCACGCACAGCAGCTTGCAATTTAACTAAATTCTTCAGCTTGTATAATTCTTTTTGGGCCTAACAAATTAATTTTTTGAAAGAGGTTGTTATACCGATATTAGCCAGTGAGCAACAGAAATATTTTGAAATAAAATCATACCAAGAACCCTCTGACTGCAGTTTGCACTACAATAACCACAGACTCTTCAGGTTGTGATTCTACTTCACTCTCATCTTCAGTGACCAAAGTAGTTTCAGATGCCTTTGAATCTACACACGTTGGCAGTTCTGCTTTATCATCAGTGCAATGTATCACAGAGATTTTCTCTGGAACAATCGAGGGATCTGGAGATTGCAAGTTAAGACTAGAAGAATCTGAGATCCCCTTGTTTGCAGAATAAGGGGCTTCTGTGATGACAGTGTTGCTTAAAACTCGATGGCGAGCAGATCTCTTCCGGAAACTCCATCTGCTCTTTTCACCTGAACCTTTGTTCTGAAACAAAGATGAAAAAAATAAACTGTCATTTGACAGACAAAGAGAAAATAAATCTTCGGTAATCTTCATCTTAGAACCCAAATCTGACACTTGTGCCCTTTTCCCCTTCTGCACCAGTTCTACCACTAATTACTCAGGGTTTGTCAAAACCTGACAAGAGTAGAAGTTGAAGGATATTTTAAAACAGCAAAGTTCGCTAACAAGAGTTATAAAATTGCTTAAAATATCCCAAGTGGCAGAAATGTTAATAATCCACAATCAGCCATGGTCATCAAATAGTGATATTCCACTATACTATCTGAACTGATAAAAACTAGAATGACTCATTATTTAATCAACCCAATGATATGTGTGCTCAACGCTTATGTTTACGAGCCAAACACTGACATCAACTTGTCAAGTTTTACATAGCCAAATGCAATGTGTCAACCTTAAATTTAAGGAATTTCCTCCTGAAGGTAAGAGTTAGACTGTGCGAGGACACTCAGAGCACAGTGCTTAACATTAGCATCAAGCAGCTTCAGAGATCACAAATACGTTACTCGGACTTGCAACGTGATCCTGCATTATGTGAATTAGTCCCAGGAACAAGGAACCTATTTCTTTTAAACGAGAATAAAAGTAAATCCATTCTACTAGATCCAAGCAACAAACCACGCACGTTGCATTCATCATCTGCAGCAAGGACATCCATTGGTACATCAATGACATCTAGAGTCAATTTCCATTTTATCTCTTGAAAAATGTCTCAATTATTTCAAAATTACAATGCCTTGGCAGAGACATTCACTAATTTATGATTTCCAAACAAAAGCAGAGCATAATGTCAATTTAGTCACCTCTAGTAGAAACTAAAAATGAGTCATTAATTAAATTAGGCAATTCGCAGTAAATCCACCGGGATCTTCAAACTTTCAAATTAATTTCCATTTCCAGCAGTGTTGGAATCTATCGCAGTAACTACAAAAATCAAATCTAGTTTAAACTCCGTAAATCCAAGCAAACGAATCACCAAAGAAGCGAATCATCCACAAATCAAAACTGAAATATAAGCCAAAAACAATGAAGAAATTTAACAGAAAGCAAGAGCATTGAGGAGGAATCAGATTTTGATACCTCTAGTGGCTGAAGTTCATCATTGTCAGCAGAATCGCCAGCGCAGGTGATGATTTTGAAACAAGAGGCAGATCTTCCCATTCTTTATACGTTTCTTTGGCCTCTCACTCCAGGCTTTACTCTTTCTCCTTCGTCTCTTCTCTTCTCTCTCTGTGTCACACACAACACAAACGAATACTGCAGTGTGTCGTTGGGAATTGTAACAAAAAGAGCGAGCGGACTTGAAATGCTTTCATTAGATCTACTTAAAAAGGGATGTTGGAATCCGCCATTTCATCGGGTCCATTTGTTTCCCTTATTTACCCCCACAAAAAGGTGTATAAAGGCTGCTGCACTGCACGATCCCGCATACAGTCATTCCTTTTTTTTTTTTCTTTTTTTCTTTTCTTTTCTTTTCCTTTTCCTTTGTTTATAAATGATATTATACCTCTTTCATAATGCTAATTGTGAATGTTAATCATGTTATAGCTTGAATTTGTCACTGAAGGGAAAGGTTTTAACTATTATGTTGATTTTTCTACCAAAATTTACAAATTTGTATTCAAAGACTATATTATATTTATTTAAAGAATAGCTGGCATGTGTAATTATAATTTCGTTTCTATTTCTTTGTGTCTTTCATATTGGACTACTGTTATTTTAACTATTTCTAAAAAAAGTAATAAATATAGAAAGCTTATTTTTTTTACATATCAATTTGTAAAATGAGATATAGTAATTAAAATAATTTAAAGATCAGAGGTTCAACTATACAGTTGTCGATTTTTTTATTATTTATGAATATTAAATGGTAAATTTTTCGATATTTACCTTATTTTCTCACAAAATCATTCTTTTATTATTATTGGATCCGCGTTGTGAGGTTTATGATGATAATAAGCCAAAGTATGATCGTTAAAGTACAACTAACATTTTTGAGTGAGTGGCACATTGCAAACACCATTGAACACGTTACACGTTCATTCCAATCTTACTGTCATCATTCCTTGGATACCACCTTTAGGATGGATTAAATGTAGCATAAATGTTAGCTCTTTTTATTCATTGAAACATTGGTGCATTCATCGTGATTCTAATGGTTCTTTTGTCGTTGTCGGATCTATGCCAATTTCAATGTCCACTAAAGGAAATGCTTTCATCGGCAATTAATGAGATACGGAGAATCACTAAACCACTAAATTGGTTGAGATCTTCAAATTTTGGTCATGTAATTTTGAAGTTAAATTCACAAATTTGTAATTAAATATATAATAAAAACATATTAATTTTTTCATAATGCTATTGAAACAAAATTTTAAGATATTAATTTGATATTCTCAGATCATATAAGATAAGCACCGTAATAATGAAATAATAATACTAATCATATATGTGTCTTTTTACTTTTAAAACTTTTTTTCCTTTTGATAAATTTGGTTTCCAAGTCCTGCTATTTTAAATTTCATTTGAATTTGCATTAATTGAAAAAAAAAAATTTAACTCATTTTGGATGCGATATGAATCTGAAACATTTAAAATTGTAAGTTTCCATCTTAACCATTAAATCAGGATCTCAGTCACTATTTATCTTGCTATAAATAAAGATAAATTGAAAAATTAATTAAATTATATATAGTGTGTTATATAAAGTGATTAATTCAACAGTCCTTCTAAGGCAGTAACACTAATTTAACAAAATAGTCATAAACGGTGGTAAACTAGTTGTTCACGATATCAAATAAAAATTGTAACTTAACCATGGGACACGTGCTATGCACCTGCGGTTCTGCACAAACCAACAAGCCACTGCGCTCCAGATAAGGACGACACAAAAATGGCGTGAAATCCATTGGTTATTAGCGATGCTTATCGTTTTATTATCTCAACGGTCGTTTTAATCTTCATTTCAATATTTTTGCCTTTTAAAATTAGGTAAATTACGTTATCATTATAGTTTACCTTAAAATTACATTATCATTATAGTTTATCACATTTTCTAATTTATATTGCCATCAATTTTGATATTAATTCTGGATGTCACAAGAATAACATCATTCATAAATATTTAATGTGATCACAATTGCAAGTATTTAAAATAAATTAGTAGTGTTGATGCAAATAGTATAATGACAAAGATTGGAAGAGTGTAATCTATTCTTAAAAATATTTTACGTGCATTTGAAAACTTCGAAAATAATTGCTTTACAAATTTGGAACTCAATAATATATTTTTATCATTTAACTGTTTCAAAAATAAAATAGTTAACAACAAAAATAAAAACATGTTTTAAGTTTACAAACACATGGTAATTTGAGGTCTGACATAAATGATTACATTGTGAGAGTTATTACACAAATCACTTGAATATCAAAACGGTCTTGCATACATGGTTGGATTGTTTTGTAAAATTGTACATGTAATTTTTTCAAAATGAATACTATGATTTTAAATTTTTGTAAATAAATGAAGATATATATATTTCAATAAAAATATCAATGTACCCAAAAATACTTTATTGACTAAACTTTCTTATAATTTAATCATATTATTCATAATTTTACATTAAAATTTGAGTAATTTTCAAAGATTGTTAATTTTACAATATATTTTTGTAGTTTTCATGGTATTCTAATTACAAAAATTTATTTTTCAAAAAATTTAACATTTATCCCTAAAATGTATTTTATTTTTACTAATAAACATGTAAAATTTCAGTTTAAAATGAAAAAATATTACCTTTTCTTTATGTAATTCCAAATTTGAGATTTCTTTCGTTTATTTGCTTACTTTTTGAAACCACGTGTTTGGGTTGAAAGAAAAATTCCACATGCACAATTTTTGAAAAACCTAATCCACATGTAAAATTATTTAAGTCTATCCACATAATTTTACAGTATTTTAAAAATCCATGCATCACCATCGCCTAATCAGATTAAAACAGGAGATACTGTTAACTGAAAATTCTCTTGATTTGTCTCAAAAGAAGACGGTCTAACCCAACTTGAAAAACACTATAATTTTATTGAAAAAAATAAAACAATTATAAAATATTTCTCAATTACAACGAAGTAATGAAAAACATAAGTTAATTTAAATATATATGTTTTGAAAAATGTACCGCAACAATTCAGCACAACAATAATTGTACCCTTTTCAAGAAAAATGGATTAAAATTAGAAAGTAGATAACCAAAACCCCTGTTGTTTCATTAAAAAAACATTGAACGAGCAATAAAATAAGCATCATGATTTGCTTGCCTAGAAACGAAGCTAAACACGCAAGAAGAAACTGGTTTTCAGAGCTCATTACACAATTAAAATAATAGATGAAAAATAAGAAAAATCTGACATATAATTAACTAAAGCGTCAAATAAAATCAAACAATCCATCTTATGATGACATGTGAATAATCAAAGCACGACAGAGTTTCCTAAATAGACAATGTCTCGATCTCAACAATAGACACATGAGAAGGCAATGTTCCAGATTTTGAGTAGATAAAATTACTATCTCATTTTGAACAACAATCTCATGACGAACATGGGCATAATTGTTAAAGATTGTCACATTTGTGTCCATTCCCGCTGACAGCACTCAATTGATTCCAAACAGACGTTGTCATTCGCAAGTTAGACTTTGCCTGGGTATGAACATGTTGTCAAACATATTTGTTTCGTGCGCTCCACATTGCCAGTGAGATTTTAAAAATTTACATCAACAAAATCAATTGGCTTTTCTCGTAACTGAAAGTTAAATTGATACATTATTAGAGATTGTAAAAGAACAATCATAACAAATCCAAACATTATGTGCAAAAGGATTAAAAAAATAGAACATATTTTACAGTCTCGCTTCAACACACCAAAAAGAGATAATTGTATTTAAAATAACGTTGTGATAATAATAGCATTTATCTAAACCATTCCCTCAATTTCAAAATAATTGTCTTTTTAAGAGCTTAGAAAAATTTCAAAATAAGTGTCGTTTTTTATTCCAATGAACATACTGTTCATTTTACTATTTATTTAATACACATTAAAAATGATAAAAAAAAATAAAATATCCAATCAACTTTCAATTTAACAAAAATCACAGAAGTAACTAAGTACTTTTACTGTTTCAAACAACGTAACATTGACATTGACAAAATCCTTAATTTCTTTCGTAACAGAGGGAGTAAATACAGAAAATTAGTCTATTTAGTTAGGCTCTATTCTCTTCACCTTCAATTTGTTTAAGTTAAGTTCATTCAGTTCAGGTCCATTAAATTCAGCTCAATTAAGGTCTTTTAAGTTCATTTCAGGTCCATAAATTTTAATTTTAATAATGATTACTCTAATTAATCTTTAATAAAAATTAATAGTAACAATAATAAAAAGAAAAACAATGATAAAAATATTAATATGGAAAAATAATTATTGTTTAATGTTGTTGATATTGATGATAAATATGTAAAAATAATTTTTAAACAGTAATAATTACTAGTGTTATTGATATAATAATAGTATTAATATAACTATAATATAATAATATTTTTATTTATAATCATAGTATTAATTAATTAGAA